>AWOL01S0012541.1:1334-67166 GCA_000715115.1 Nicotiana otophora
GGTCAATATTCAAGGGAAGGTCTACAGGTCCAGCTCAGTCCTTTACTCAGTCCTTGGCTAGTGCACCACCAACAGGTCCCAGTCAGCAGCAGCAATGGAGTCGTTTCAGGCCTAATCAGGGCAACAGGGTCATCATGGTGTTAGATTCCAGCAGCAGCGGAGGCCCCCATGCCCTAAGTGTGGAAATATGCACCTAGGAATATTCTACATGGACTTACCCATATGCTACAGATGTGGATTGAGGGCTCATATTCAGAGGGATTGTTTTCATCCCTCCAGTATGCGGGCAAGGGCCCACCACAACCAGCCAGTTCTGCAACTACTACATCCACAACACCTTCTCCAGCTCGAGGTACTCCAATACCCACAGGGCGTGGTGCAGCTAGGGCGGAGCACAGAGTCCAGGAGGATCCGGCCGTTTCTAAGGTATGAGGGGTCATCAGAATTCGGAGGCTTCTCTAGATGTTGTTACAGGTATATATTGATTGTCCAATCTCATGATGTGTATGCTCTTATTGATCCCGGTTCACCTTTGTCATATGTTACTCCTTATGTTGCTATGGAATTTGGGATAGAACCAGAACAACTTCATGAGCCGTTCTTTGTATCTACTCCAGTTAGTGAGTCTACTGTGGCCGCGCAGGTTTATAGGGATTGTGTTTTCACGTTACATGGTCGGGACACCATGTACAATCTCATTGAATTGGGGATGGTCGATTTTGATGTAATAATGGTAATGGACTAGATTTCTTCATGTTTTTCCAAGCTTGATTGCCAAACCAGGACCATTAGGTTCGAATTTCCAAATAAGCCAGTCAATGAGTGGAAGGGGATGATTTGGTACCGAAGGGTAGGTTTATTTCTTATCTTAATTCCGCGAAGCTGATCAACAAGGGATGTGGTTACCATTTGGTCCGGGTTACCAACACCGATGCTGAGGCACATACACTTGAGTCTGTGCCTGTTGTGAATGAATTTTCGGGAGTCTTTTCGGATGAGCTCCCTTGGATCCCACCAGACATGGAGATTGATTTTTGGATTCATGTGATGCTAGACATAAAACATATATCTATTTTTCCCAATAGAATTGCACCAGCAGAATTGAAGGAGCTAAAGGAACAATTGAGAGATTTGATAGAGAAAGGCTTCATCCGGCCAAGTGTGTCACCTTGGGGTGCACTGGTCCTTTTTGTAAGAAAAAAGGATGGGTCACTGAGAATGTGTACTGACTAACAGTAGCTCAACAAGGTCACAATCAAAAATAAATACCCATTACCAAGGATAGATGACTTGTTTGATCAATTGCAAGGTGCCAGGTACTTCTCCAAAATTGATTTACGATCCGGGTATCACCAATTGAAAAACAGAGAGCAGGATGTTCCAAAAACAGATTTTATAACCCGATATGGGTATTTTGAATTTTTGGTGATGTCTTTTTGGCTTATAAATGCCTCGGAAGCCTTCATGGATCTTAGAACCAAGTTTTCAAGTCGCTCCATTCCTTTGTGATAGTGTTCGTTGACAATATTCTTGTATATTCACGAAGTTGAGAGGACCATGCTGATCATCTCAGGGTAGTTCTGCAAACACTGCACCAGCACAAGTTATATGCAAAGTTTTCAATGTGTAAATTTTGGCTTTAATCTGTCACATTATTGGGTCATGTTGTCTCTAGTGAAGGAACTAAGGTTGATCCTCAAAAAATGGCAGCTCTGAATAATTGGTCGAGGCCTACAACTCAAACGGAGATTCGCAGTTTCTTAGGCTTGGCTAGATATTACAGAAAGTTTGTGGAGGGGTTTTCTTCTATTGCCTCTCCATTGACTAAATTGACGCAAAAGGCAATTAAGTTCCAATGGTAAGATGCTTGTGAAAAGAGTTTCCAGGAGTTGAAAGCAAGATTTACTACGGCACCGGTATTGACCCTACCAGAGGGTAAAAATGGATTTGTGGTATATTGTGACGCTTCAATGATCAGGATTGGTTGTGTATTAATGCAACATGGGAAGGTGATAGATTATGATTCTAAGCCACTAAAGAATCATGAAAAGAACTATCCAACACATGACTTAGAACTCGCACCGGTGGTATTGGCATTGAAAATTTGGCGTCATGGATTATTATCGTTGTTGTAGATTAAAGAAAATTCATATTAGAATTAATTTCCAAGAAATATTAAACCAACAATACTCACAAAATTTCATAAATATTTCAAGTAACAATCACATCAAATTACCATATAAAAACAAATTCAACAACAAGGATTTAGGCATGGCAAACAAATGATTTAATAATTATCATAATTTTCCAATTTACAACACAATAATGCCTAAGACTTTAATTCAATGAATTTTGCACATATAAGCCCGAGTACGGACTCGTCACCTCGCGTACACGGCTTTTCATATTTCACAAATGGCACATAAGACTCAATGCCTAAGGGGTGATTCCCTCACTCGAGGTTAAGTAAGACACTTACTTTTTTGAAGTTATGCCCATATTCCAAAATTGTCTTCTTCCTTGAATTGACCTCCGGACCGCTCAAATCTAACCAAATTAATTGTATAACTTCATTTCATCGGAAATAATTCTGGATAATAATACGTCGACTTAAAAATTTATTTCAAAAAGTCAACAAAAGTCAACATGGGGCTCGCCCCTCGGAACCCGACATAATTTTCATGAAATCCAAACACCCATTCCGATACAAGTTCAACCATACCAGTTTTATCAAATTCCTATAACAAGAGAGCCATACATGGAGAAGGTCCTTCAGGGACCATGTATACTAGGAGATAATGTCTTTATTGATTTCTAGATTAGATTAGATTTCTATTTAATAAGGCTTAATGTCATTAATGAGTTTATAATTATTATCTCGATTTAGTAAAAGATTGATTTGGCTTATTTTTGCATTAACAGAATGAGGCAAACGTTGGCATGAACTTTATCTAAGTCTATGTGTCGCTTAGGCTTACCTCGGGCACAATGAGGTCCCCAAACTAGGACGCGAATTTTGCATGACCTTACGTGGTACCTACTTAAATATTGAAAACACTCTTTTACTTCGTCTTACTTACTTGGTTACTTTTGTTTTTCTTTCTTTTGATTTAGTAAAAGTTTGGTCCATGCATTCTAGCATCATCAGCTTACCACACCAAATCTAGAGGTCCTCCACCCCCTCCTCCACCTAGAGACCCGAAAAGAAGAGGTAAAGGAAAATGTAAGATGGGTGATCTAAGTGGTAATCGAAAAGACAAAGCTAGCATGGCAGAGAATGTTGAAACATTGTACAAAAGATGTACGCCAGGTCAGAATGAGTTGGTCCTACATTTGGAACAAAACAACTTGGAGCTGCAGGGTGAGCTTGAGCAGGTCCGGAATCTGGCAAACCACTTCCTTACTCAAAATGTCACTGGCATCAACCTGCAAAACACAACCACTCAAACCCAAACACCACCGTAAAACACCCAAAGCCAAAATCCACAACCCATAGCTCCACAAAATCCTCCTGCAACACACCAGTATCACAATCCCGCACCTCCTCAAAACCTTAACGCACCACCAACGCAAACCCCTCCGCAACACCACCATCACCCGACCTAGTATTTACAAACCACCACTTATCACACTCCTCAAAATGCACCATAACTTACCACTGATCCCTCTCAAGCTTCAATCAATGATCACCCATATATCCAAGCTCCAGGAACTCACCAAGGCAACCTCATATACATGGAAACCCAACCTCATACCCCCTAATAAAACCTATACATACCTGAACCAACCGAGAAGGACCTACTCATTTGAAACAAGGCAAAAGAACTCAAGAAACCGACAGGGAGAATCCAGAGTGTTGAAGGCGGGAAGGGCGTTCAAGGTTTAAACTATGAAGACTTATGTATCCAGCCAGATGTAGAACTGCCGAAGGGTTACAAACCTCCCAAGTTTGAGATGTTTGATGGCACTGGTTATCCTAAGGTGCATCTGAGAACCTATTGTGACAAGCTTGTGGGAGTGGGTAAGATTGAACAAATCCACATAAAACTGTTCAGGCGAAGTCTTACAGGAGACATATTATCTTGGTACATGAGCCTGAATCCGAAGAAGTGGGAAAATTGGGTAAGCATGGAATCGGATTTCATAGACAGATTCAGGTTCAATACAGAGAATGCGCCAGACGTCTTTTATATCCATAACCTCAAGAAGAAGCCGATAGAAACCTTCTACAAGTATGCTACTCATTGGAGATCAGAGGACGCCAAAGTGAGGCCGCCACTTGAAGAAGAACAAATGAACAAGTTCTTTGTTAGAGCTCACGATCTGAAATATTACGAAAGGTTGATGGTTATTGAGAATCACAAGTTCACAAACATCATCAAGTTAGGGGAAAGGATAGAAGAAGGAATCAAGACCGGAATGGTGCCCAATTTTAAGGCACTGCAATCCACAAACAAAGGCTTGCAATTAGGAGGTATCTCAAAGAAGAAAGACGTAGTTGCCGTGATTGTAGCCTAGGGCCCTAAGTCTCCCTTTACATGTCAAACACCTCTACCTACATATCAACCCTCACCTCCAAACTACCAATACACAGCCACCACCTACTATACATATAATACCCAACATGCATATCACCATTCACCTCCTCTCGCCCGCCAAAACAACCTAAATCCATGACCAAACTTTGCCCGCAAATCTCCCAGACAATACACCCCAATCGCTGAACCCATAGCCCAACTGTATGACAGACTAAAGGTTGCTGGATACGTTACCCACATTCCTACTGTTGCTGTTGAGAACCCTTCCTAGTAGGTTAACCTCAACAAAACTTGTGCTTTTAATTCAGGCATTAAGGGTCATACCATTGACGAATGTCGCATGTTGAATGACAAGATTCAGAGACTAATCGACACCAAAGTCATACAAGTAATAGAAACCGCGCGAATCATCCATAATAACCCTATTCCTGACCATAGGGGAGAGGGATTGGATATGATAGAAACTAATGAGGAATGAGAGCAAGAAGGATCCATCGGACTTATTCGAGATGGGGGATGCTCCCAAAACACCTCCTGTCACTCTCTCGCCGATTGTGGTGCAAACGTAGGCACCATTTGAAGTCGAGTGATGAGTGATGATTTTACTATTTATTTTAAGTCTCTTTTCTATTGTTTTTGCATCTGTTAAATATAATATGAGATTGTTTATTCACATTATAGAATCTACCTAGGGATAGGATTGAACTACTTGTAGCCATATTTGGGTGTGCTTAATCTCTTAATTGTTTTAGGGATAATTCAATTAGGAAGTCTTGTTAGTCTTCGGGAGAAGCTAATAAAGAATTATTACCCGAGGCTAATTAACATAAACTCGCTCATATTTGTAAAATTATTAAATACATTAGATAGTTACTTGAGTGTAATTTCCCAATGCATCTATGCTTGTAGCCATTGATCATTTTACTTGCTTTCTAGGTTAGTCTATATTTTTGCATTTAGATATAAACATTTCTCAAAAACCCTCTCTAAGTGTTTGGCTAAGCATAATAAGTGATAATTCTCGTGTATGCCTAATCACCTGCATATTGTTCTCTGTGGGATTCGACCCCAACCTTTAGTTGGGTATATTATATTGCTTGCGAACGTATCCATTTACTTTTTAGTAGTGGATTTGGACGTCATCAATGAGGTAGCTATGCCTTTCATTGTGATGGTAGCTCCAACACCATCTTATAAGTCTAATGTCATCCCATGGGATTATGTTCCGGAGGCGAGAAGAAAAGGAAAAGCCAAGATGGGAGAGACAAGTGTTGCGCAAGGTATGACCAGAACTGGCAGAGTTTATACACTTGAGAACCTTTGAGGAACAAGAAAAGAAACTACATCTTGTCGCTATTGCAAAATTCAGATGCGCAGAAGAATGCCTTGAGGAAAGTATTAAGTTAAGATTATGTGCCCGTCGATATCACTAGTGGCGAGATGGCTAAAATGGTAGGATAGGGACTAGAGAGTCACAAGATTACATTCCACGAAGACGAGCTACCGCCAGAAGGGTTGAGTCACAACAAAGCGATGCACATCACTATGCAATTTGAAGACAAGTTCATTGTCAGGGTCATAAAGATGGAGGTTCGAGCCTGAACAAATGCACGTTGACTACTCTGAAAGGACTAGGTAAAGGCATGTATGAGATACAAATGGGAATCATGAATGTGAAGGTGTTCAATGGATCTTATATATCCACTATAGGAGAAATCAACCTTGATCTACCATTGGGCCCGACCTGGTTCGATGTTGAATTCCAAGTACTAGACATATCTGCCACCTACAATGTGTTATTCGGACGACCATGGATACACGTAGTTGGGGCAGTTGCTTCAAATCTACACCAGGTTGTGAAGTTCGAGTGGAATCATCATGACGTGATTACTCACGAAGATGGAAGCAACCCTATCTACACCAAGCAGACTATGTCTGTCATAAAAAAATAGGATGAAATTGGGAGGAAAAATATACCACCGCATTCAGCGGGTAAATACAATTGAAAAGGATTGAGGTTGGAGAAACAAAATAGAAAGCATAATAATGTGGTTAGGGTATGAACTAGGCAATGGTCTTGGCCAAAAGCTTCAGGAGATCACAGAACCAATATGACCATAATTTCATGGTACAACCTTTGGTCTCGAATATGAATATACTGTGCAAGAATATCAGGATTGGACACCTCCATGGCGTACCGATTACTACCCATTAGAACAACTCATACACTGCTGCACCAAACATTTTGCCAGACTTATGTAATCTGGGGATCTGAGGAAGACGAGGTTTTAGGCGGCATGATGAAGTTGTTCCTGGATGAGGAAAATATGGACTGTAGTGCAATGTTAGAGGAGGAGGAGGAGGAGGAAGACCTTACCACCCAGACAGTGGGAGAAGGAGCCATTCTCAAGAACTGGATTGTTGCACCATCCCGAGCTCGCCGAGTACCTGGGTAACTTTGGCAGAATTAGCATGATTTGTTTTAAAATTGTATTTGGGCATTTAAGACATTTTTCAGTACTTTATTTTGAAATAATTACTCAAGCCATCAAGTCATACTTGTTGACAATATTAAGTTTCATTAATGCATTATTGCTTTTCATTTATTTATTATTATTATTATCTTTCTACACTCTTTCCATCGTAATTATTACATATCCTGATGAACCTACGATTGTGACATGTAATGAGACAAGGCAACATAAGGAAAGTGATTCAGAAGATTTGGAAGATGATGTAGTACCTTAGGAAATTGTCAAAGAAGTAGAGAAGTTTGAGAACAAATCAAAGTCCAATTAGGAGAAACTGAGGCAGTTAACTTAGGGGATTCTGAAGCAGTCAAAGAAACTCGCACTAGCATTCATCTATGACCGTTAGAGAAGGATGAGTATATCAAGTTTCTAAAAGAATATGAGGATATTTTTGCATGGTCTTATGATGACATGATTGGGTTAAGCGCATCCATAGTAGCTCACAAGCTACCAACCAACCATATGTGTCCACCAGTAAAACAGAAGCTCCAAAATTCAAGCCTGATATGAGTCTGAAGATAAAGGAGGAGGTTACCAAGCAAATCAAAGCCAAGGTCCTTCGGGTGGTCGAGTACCGGACCTGTCTAACAAACATTTTGTCGATTTCAAAGAAGGATGGGAAAGTTAGGGTATGTGTTGACTATCGAGATTTAAAGAAAGCAAGCCCTAAGGATGATATCCCATTTCCTAACATACACATATTAATCGACAATTGTGCCAAGCATGAACTCCAATCCTTTATGGATTGCTTCGCAGGATATGACCAGATTTGGATGGACGAAGAGGACGCTAAAAAGATAGCCTTCATCACACCATGGGGATATATTATTACAAAATGATGCCATTCGGTTCGAAGAATGCTGGGGCCACCTACATGAGGGCCATGACGACTCTTTTCCACGACATGATACACAAGGAAATAGAAGTGTACATGGATGATGTTATCATCAAATATAATAGAAGTTCAGATCACATAGCAGACCTAAGGAAGTTTTTCGACTGGCTTTGAAAATACAATTTGAAGTTGAATCCTGCATAATGTGCCTTCAGAGTCCCAGCTAGGAAGTTGGGTTTCATCGTCAGCCGCCGCGACATTGGGCTGGACCCGTCAATAATCAAAGCTATTCAAGATTTTCCACCACCAAAAAACAAGAAGGATGTGATGAGTTTTCTAGGACACCTTAGTTATATCAGCCATTTTATATCGCAATCAACTGTGATATGTGAGCCGATCTACCTTGTATTCTATGATAAAACATCCAGACAAGACCTTCATTGATCATATCCCGATTGAAATTCGTAAGTAGCCAATTTATTGGGCTCATGTTGAAGAAGTGTTTGATGGAAATCCAGTATTCCATAATATCAAGGAATATTTGGAGAAGGGGGAATACCCAGGAAATGCCACATACACCCAGAAGCGCATGCTTTGAAGATCGGCCAACCATTTCTTTCAGAGCGGAGGAATTTTGTACATAAGAACTCCTGATTTGGGATTGCTGCGATGTGTCGATGCCAAGGAGGCATCTAGATTTCTCAAAGAAATACACATCGGAACTTGCGGACCTCACATGAACGGTTTCCTTCTGGCCAAGAAGATATTAAGGGCAGGGTAGTTCTGGATGACTATAGAGACAGACTACATAAAATATGTTCAAAAGTGCCACCAATGGCAGGTATATGCTGATATGATACAAGTGCCACCCAACGAACTCAATGCAACGAGATAACCGTAGCCTTTATCTGTCGGGGGCATGGATGTCATCCGACCAATTGAACTCGCTGCTTCAAATGGACACAGGTTCATTTTGGTGGCTATAGATTACTTCACAAAATTGGGTTGAAGCTGCTTCCTTTAAGGCTGTGACTAAGAAGGTCATAGTAGCACTACAAGAAAAGTGCTAATTATATGAGGTTTTTACCTGGGGATTTTATTCGCAGATAATACCTACGTATTTTCATGGGAAACAATAGAATTCTTAAATATAAAATATTTTACCTGCGATAAATAGTTTCCTAGGAAAATCCATAGGTAACCTCGGCGCCATTATGCGCCAAAATATTACCTGGGAAATTACCCGCGAAAATAATCGGCAAGTATATTTCAGTAGGAAAATCCGCAGGTAAGCAAATAAAGAAAATGAAAAAAAATCCCATGTTAATCCGAAAGAAAATCCCTAGGTAACTCTACATGCGATTATAGTTAGGGATATTTTCTTGGCGATTTATCTGGGGATTTACTTATTTGAAAAATTACCTGGGGATATTATTGCTGCAGATTTAGCTAAATATTTTTTCTTGGAGATATATCTGGGGATTATTTTAGCTGGAGAATTACCTGGGGATATTAGTGCTACTAATTTAGTTATGGATATGTTCTTGGGGATTTACTTGTGAATTTTCTTACCTTGGGAATTACCTAGAGATTTGATTGATGTGAATTTAGTTAGAATTTTATTTCTTGGGATTTACTTATTTCGTAAAATTATATTGGGATTATGTTATTGTAGTTTTTGCTAGAAATATATTCTTGATAATATAGCGTGGGATTTACCACGAAAATATTTTACCTAAGAAATTAACTAGAGATTATTTGTGTGATTTTAAACGAAATTTGTTTCTTGAGAATTTACCTGAGTATTTCATTATAAGGTTTTGATTGGGTATTTGTTCTTAGGATTTAGATAGAAATTTTATTTTTGTTGTTTTAATTGGATATATAATATTTGAGAATTTACCTGAGAACTTTATAACTACATATTTAAGTTTAAAATTCTTTAAATATTTTTAAAATATTATTTGACTTTCTAAGAAGATGTTACTTTATAATTTAAATATAGTTTTTTCTGAAAGTTTCAAAAACTTGATATGTAAAGAATATCCATAGGAATTAATTTTATCTATTATAATTATCGATGTATGTGTAGGTAAATGTAAATTGTTAATCCTATATAACATTCAATGATGTATATATGTTTGGATTGAGCATTATAAGTCATTAAGCATAACATAGTCGATTATTATTTTTTTCAGCAAATGCAATAAAAAAATAATTATAACAATGCAAATTATTTTAAGAATTAAAAATTTAATATGGTTGATATAAAAGACATAATAAAGCTAAGATACGACTATATTTGACATATTTCAACTAATATCATCAGAAAATATACTAAATGTAACTAAATGATTGACACCTATTTAAGTTTAATTTCTAAGTAGAGAAAAATTGCGTTACATTTATAAAAATGTAACTAAGTTTAATTAATTTTCGATCTTATGTATGTCATTTTTTCACATGTATTTGATTAGATATAAGTCAATTATAGCATATATAAATAACTTAATCACGTTGTATTTTATAAGGAATACGGAAATAATTCTTACTAATTATCATGTACAATGTATTTAATTCTTGTTAATAAGTGTATTTTTTATAAAGAAGAACATTAATATGTTATTCGAGAAATGTAAATGAAAATTTGAAACATAACTAAGGATACCTTAAATTTAAAAGTAATATAAATTTAAATTGCTATTACTTGGAAAAGAGTGTTTTATTTGATTTATGGAATCCTTAATTAATTCATCCTTTACAAAAAAACAAAAGTGGTAAACATTAGTAAGTAAATAGTACTACATGGGGAAGTGGTAGTTGGGATATTCTTGTCCCACATCGGCCAAGAGTTGTAAATGTTTGCACCTTATAAACTAAGCATCTAAAACCGACCGTACATGTAAGACTTGAGAAACCCACAAATATGCAGGGTGTGGGTTGCATTATACATTTAGAAAATGTACTAATTGCTAATTAGTAACACTAATTAGTGATGAGTAAAAATAGTAAAATAATATAATTGGTGCTATAGTATCTTGTCCGTAGGTGGGGAATTCATAATATAAAAATATACATATATGGGGGAGTTGACTTAATAAAAATATAAACAATATAGCAATTCTAATTTTTCGTCTAAAAATTTCAGACATTGGGAATTTCATAGGGATGTACTTGTAGCTATTTCCTAGCAAACTCCGCAAGTAAACTCCTTAAGTTTCATTAATGTTTTACCCAAAATTTCATGCAAATTACTAGAATTTCCTATGGAAATATTCGCAGGTAATTTACATATGAATTTAAAACCAAGGTAATTTTCATGCGGATTCAAAATCCCCAAGTACATTACCTGGGAATTTTTAAAATTCGCATGTAATAATTACCCACGAAGGTTTTTCCATCGGAATATTTTCGGAAGGAAAATCCGCAGGAAACTAAGTTTCTTGAGGATTTTCTTATATATTCCCTATCAAAATCCCCATGTAATACATGATTTTTTTGTAGTGTAGATTTCATTCGGTATCACATTGTTTGTCGATTTGATGTACCTAAGTCAATCATTACTGAGAACGCCGGCAATCTCAACAATGATCTGATGAAAGCCATGTGTGAACCATTCAAGATCAAGCACCAGAATTCTACAACATACAGATCGCGGATGAATGGAGTTGTGGAAGCCGCCAATAAGAGCATCAAGAAGATATTAAGGAAGATGGTGGAAAAATACAAGAAATGGCATGAGAACCTGCCATTTGCTCTGCTCGGATAACGCACCACAGTTCGTACATCAACCAGGTTAACCCCCTATCTACTGGTCTACGGTACTAAAGCTATTATACCTACCGAGGTGGAGATTCCTTCCCTAAGAATCATACAATCTTCATTCCCCTCTATGGTCAGGAAACTGGGGCAAGATTTCGAGTTTTGTCAATCTCATAACGTCAAAGGTCGCCAAGAAGTGTATCGCCAGATGTATGCATTTAAAATGGGGCAGATTCGACAATGTCTGTGGGTTTAAAATGGGGCATTTAAAATTCCAAGTTGAGTAGTTTACAATGTCTCGAAGCATGTCACTGTCTTCGATTTGACAAAATTATTTGTTTTGATGCATCGTCACATATTTTGAACAACTGTATTTAAGTGACAAATGATTTGTCACAAATACATATTTTAAAAAATTTAATTTTCTATAATAGCCAGATGTTACCTAAGGTTACTCAAACAAGGAATCAAGACAAGGAGCAAAGGCGAAATGAGGAATCAAGGGCACGGACCAACCTTTCCCCTTCAAAAACTCACAATTTTTCGGTGGATGCAGGCATAATGGATATAACAAGCATGTCGACAAATACATAACAAGAATGTTATCTTCAACAACATGTATCGCCTATAATGTCTCAAGCTATAGATCACTATCTTTCTCATATTTAATATTTGCCTCTCTCTACATGAGGCTAAACACCGCCTCCATTATCGCATTGGGCTAAGCTCTGCCCCCATTACTGCATAGGGCTAAGCACTGACCTCATTACTGCATAAGGCTAAACGATGCCTTCCCTTGCATAAGACTAAACAGTGTTTCCATCACATTGCATGAGGCTAAGTATTGCCTACATTAATCCATAAGGCTAAACGATTCCTTTTCTTGCATGAAACTAAGCATTGTCTCCATCACATTGCATGGAGTTGGGCACTGACCTCATTATTTCATAAGGCTAAACACTCCTTTTCTCTGCATAGTGCCTTAGTATTTAAAACTAGCTACTCATACTAGAATCCAAAAACAAAACAATAAATAAAGTCATAAAGCTTACAAAAATGACAAGATTCTCTCTTCAAAAGATTCCAAAATAATGGCGTATTCAATGCTCTAAGTGTAGCCTCTTTTTGAGACAAGATGTCCCACAAAACCCCTAGTTATTCTATTTATAATGGGCTAAAAGTCGGGGTCAAAACCTCTTTTTGAGACAGCTTTCACGGTCTGCATATCTTCACTTTCCTTCGCAGAGTTGGTTTCCCAGTTCTCTAGTGTTCTGTCGCATTTCTATTATGCGGGCCGCATATCCATTTCGCGACTGCATATCGTACCATAAAATTATCTTCCTTGAAACCCTTTTTGCATTTGTGCGATCATTATGCGGTTCGCATAAGAGTTATGCGACCGCATAATGGATCACAGAATCCACCCTCACAACTGGGTTGACTGCTTCACTCTGTGGTTGGTTTGCGACCCGCACATTATTTATGCGGTCGCAAACCTACCGCATTTCTTCTCTTCTACTGGTTTTTGTCATATTTTCCATGTTCTTGGCTCTTCAAGTCTTGTTGTCTACATAACACCAAAACTACATGAGAAATGGATTGCAATGCTTTACAAAACGAGCTAAAGTCTATGTAATTAGTATCAAAAATACTGAAATTCTACGGCACATCAACACCCCCAACTTAGAATCTTGCTTGCCCTCGAGCAACTAAAACAAAGTTAACCTACCATATACAAATCTATTTCCGCCTGAGTAAAAAGTAGCAGTGACTATGGATGGTGCTGACTGTTAGCTAACAAGCATCTAACTTCTTTTATTCACCCTTTTTTGAAGACAAAGAACATTTAACAGTTTGAATAATCAGTTTGTAAACTTCAAGCCTCAAGAGCAATGACAGAGTGCTACCTACAGCTAGATATGCACTTGTATCCTACTTCAAGAAACCTAACTTCTGCTAAATCTTGCAATTCATGCATGCTCAAAGAAAAACAAATCCCCAACTCAACAAATATGTACAGGGGATATAATCAAACACCCTTGCACTCAGAAACAAGGCTAAGTGCTACAAGTACCAGCCCATCTACTTGCCCTTATTTTAACTCATTGCTATCTCAAGAATAATTGGTGGCAGATCACAAAGGAATTTTTAAGTGTTGTAGAGTAGGCTTCGGGATGGGTTGAATGTATATTTGGGAATATAGTAATTGTACCCTCCTTGAATGCTACATACACTTTGCTTCTTTTTAAACCATATAGCCCTTATTGACCTCTAGTTACTGATATAGAACTACCTCAAAGTATCTCTTCAGTTTTCACAAGACTCAAAAAATATTTTTTTTATATCGATGTTTTCTTTTATTTTTCTTTTCGATCTTGCATATCTTCATATACACAACTTTGAGGTATTTGCTTCTACCCACAATATACAACCTTACAAATCTTCAATTAACATCAACACTTCCAACTCAGGCTTTTAGCCTCATTCTTGGTCATTCAAGGAGGGACGGGTTCAAAAGAGGGAATAATTTCACAAAAGGATAAAGGTTGGTAATATGGTAGCCAAATAAAAGGTTAAAGGCTCAACGAGGGATAACTAGGATAATCACTGCACCAGGGATGTCAATTTGGTCAAAACTAGTTAGCAATCACAAATAGATCCTAAGATCATATCAACCCCCAATCATCAACCTCAGATTTGCACTGAGAAACCAACCGGGCAAGTTCTAGACATTACAAGTTAAGCACATGCATTATTTGCACAAATTCCCACCCACTCACAACACATGAACTGTTCGAATCAGCATAATTTCAGCCCTCGAGTGGATACAAGCCGACTTAAAGCTTCATCACATGATATTTGAGATTCTATGGAAGCACAAAGTCAAAGAGCGAGCCTCGATTTAACAAGAATGACTAACCGTTTATTTACAAACTTTTAAGGGTGGAATTTATTCAACAAAAACTTATCACATGCTTGAAGCTAGAACAAAAGCACCAAACAAGTCAAAACATTTTGTGCTACCGTCATGGTTCTACTATTACACCCTTGGATAAGAACCCGGCAAAGCAAAACCAAGGGGAATTCATTGCTATATACAAATATATACTATTAAGATTAAGACTTTATATACAAGTTGCAAAAAGGTGACTACCCCACCCCCAATTGAAGAGCATGCATTGTCCCTAAGGCATTGAGAAAGTAAGAGCAAAGTTTAGGGGCTTCATGGGGAGTACTAGGCGCTTGGAGGGTTTGGAACATTCGAGGAGGTCGTAGTGCTAGAGGCTGACACTGTGGAGGCAGTGGGTTGAACCTCTGACTGGATACTGGTGTCTGTAACCAAAGTAGGAAGCTCCACTAGTTGTGAAGCTGGGTCTTGGACTTGGGAGCTTCTAGCTTCACCCAATGATGGCTATGTGATCGTGGTAGTAGCTTTAAGGATCATATCTGCAAGGAAGTGTGCAATGGCTGTCTGTACATCTTCCTCCTTCTCATCCAGTGCAACTATAGAAACAACAACTTGTTTGCCTCTGTTGCCCCTCTGATCATCACCCTCCTCATTAGTTTCTTCTTCATCAGTTCCCTCATCAGACTTACCGGATTCCTTAGCTCAAGGATCATTGGTGTGTGCAACGAAGCCCGGAGCTTGTGATACGTCAGTATCATGAGCTACCTCAACTGATATGAGGTTTGTGAAGTCAAGGTCAAGGATTGGTATGTGGGAGGTTCCAGTGCCCTGCTCCCCATCCACCGGAAGAAGGGAAGTCAAATCAAACTCCAGTGTCTGCATCTTATGCAGCTCTGACTTGAGCTTAGCTACATCCTTTTTGAGTTGAGGCATGTCCCCAGCTTCGCCTCGCTCAACCCTCTCAAGCGCACTTCACAGTGCTTGAGTCGATCCTCATATGATAGATGCTATTTTTGAAGAGCACTTAGTGAGGTTTGAATCGGGACCAGTGCTTGCCGAATGAGGTATGGAAGTTCTTTTGTCAATTTGTCTACTTTGGCATATGCATGTTGTGCCAGTAGACAAAGCTTGGAAAGTACAAGCAGTAAGATAGGTGGTTTAATAGAGGCTGGTCTGGGAGTGGATGTGGAGCTGGTTGGTGCGGAAGAAGTGTCCGATACTGATGAGGTAGCAGGTGCTGCTGAGGCTGGAAAAGGAGTGAGTAAAGGCTCCGGTGGATCTTCGACCACTTTATCTGTAGCATCATTGATCCAAGTGATGTCAATATCTTGAACAATATTTTTCTATGCGGTCATGTTTAGGGGAAGGAGGAACTTCCCGGCTTTACACAAAGCATGGATTAAGCATGGGAAGGGGAGCAAGCTTTTTTTCTCATTTCACCGGATCCCAATCTCACGAAATATAAGATCTCCCATATCAACCTTGATACCAGACATGATGCAAGCAATGAGGATCGCCTTCTCGATACTTATGTCGGTTTCATTTCTCGAAGGCATTATACGAGAACAGACCAAACTGAGCCAATACCGACCTTCTTGGGTAAGATCCCTCTTGTGAATCTTTTGGCACGGAGCGATCTAGGATGGAGTTCCCTTGGCTATGACAAAGGCTACCCAAGCAAGCTTGAATTCTTTATTTGCAATCTTTGCGTCAAATTCTACTGTGCCTGGCTCCCATTCTTCAAAATATATACCATTGATTAATGAGACATCACAGAGTATGTCAACCCCTCGAACTAAGACAGATTTCAAGAATCGACGGTTTCACTTCTGTTCAGCGTTCCTGGATACAGCATATGCAGCATAGATCTCCCTAACAAATGTCTCGTTGTACTCTCCCGGAACCTGAGTGACGAACTCCCATCCCCTCTTTTTAATGTTTTCTAGAACATGGGGGTAGTGTTATTTTAGCCCGTTCAAGCCTAGCTTCTTTTCTTCGAGGATCTTTCTTTTTGGCGGGCCATCTCTGTACAAAGTCCAAGAACCAGAGATTCCAATCCTGAGATCCTCACCACTCTTTAGGCGTGCTTGGGCATGGAGGTCAACTGGTGGGACAAGATCAATATGCGCCTTCTCCTCTTCAGACTGGGTTGAATACTCAGATAAAGTTCTAGATGTGTCAAGCCGCTTATGTTGGGATTGCTGGGATTGCAGGATTATAGCAGCCACCTATTTCTTTCCTCGAGTTATGGGTTATCGCGATGCTAGATCTTGCTTTGCCATTCCTGTCAATTAACAAGGAGTGAGTACATGATAAGGCATGGGTAACATATGGGAAGGAAATGAAAAATAAAGATGGTTCTGCGACCAGTTATGCGATCGCAGAACACCTCTGCGAGCCGCAAAATATTTCGCATAATACAACCCACAGAAGGAAAACAAGTTATGCGGTCCGCAGAAGTGGCCAGAGTACAACTTTTGCGACCGCAGATCAGTCGCAATTTATTCTTCATATATAGCCTTTTGTCTGCCTCTGTCTACGACCATTATGCGGTCCGCAAAATGCTTATGCAGTCGCAAATTCAACTGCACATGGGCTTTGAGAAAACTACCTATCAGGCAAAATGTGATGACTCTGCGGACTGCAAACCAGTTATGCGGACCGCAATGATCATTGTTCCTAATCAAAAAGGGTGTTCTCAGGCCAATACTCACACATCAAGTTCGTACTCAATCCCAAATGCACAAGCTCACACTTAGTCATTAGGACAAAATATTATGCAAATGGACACAACTTTCCAACCCCTTTACTCTAATCCTACCCTCTAGTTCAAACGCCCAAATTTTGATTTACCAATAGCATGAATATTTCCCCCATCGATGATTATCAGTCCAATCACTCACAAATAAATAACCATAGCAAGGAGTTAGGTGAGGGGGGGGGGGAATAAAAGAACATGGCACACTTCAATTTGATTAATTAAGAGAAAGGATGGAAATGGACATACCAGATATCAAAAGATGGAGAATTTCGATTCGAATTGCAAGCAAGGTAAGCCTTTCCTTTTTAATTCCTTTTTGATTTTGTGTTTTTCAGTGTTTTTGTTCTTTTCTGTCTTTTCTTTTTGTGTTTTGATTTGTGTCTCTGCGTGTGGGAGTGTAAATGAATGACGGAAATGAGTGAGGGAATTAGGGCTTAATACCTGAGAGGTTTGCAGTGATGTAGTGCATCGCATAACATATTATGCGATGGGTTAGTGACTGACTGGTAATGGGCCGCAGAAAGTGAATTTTCACTGCATTTATTAAGGCCCAGTTTGCATTTTTTTCCTGCTTGTGTCTGCGACCATATTGCGGTCTGCACATCCTTTATGCAGCTGCATATGTTGCCGCAGAACTTGCTTTCCTACATTTCCTCTCCCCTTGCATCCTATTTCCTTGTATTTTGGGTCACCTGCATTCTAACACACACGTAAACTTCTCAACACTAACAAATAAACTTACCGAAATTAAAATCTAACTAAAAAGTGTTACCACACATGGGTTGTCTCCCAAGAAGCGCTTGATTTAACGTCTTCCCACAACGATGTTGCACCCATTTTGACCAATCAGTGGTGGGGGCTGGTGTAGGACCATCCTTGAGTGTGAATTGTTCTACCAAGTGCCTTTCTCCAATGGTTCCGAGGTAATGCTTGACCCTTTGGCCATTTACTTTGAAGGTTCGAGTCCCGTCCTCGGATTCCAATTCAATAGCGCCATAGGAAGACACATTCACAACTTTGAATGGGCTAGACCATTTGAATTTGAGTTTGCCGGGAAAGAACTTCAGTCTTAAGTTGAATAGTAAGACCAAGTTACCGGATTTGAATTCCCGCTTCAAAAGCTTCTTGTCATGAACAAACTTCATTATTTCCTTATACATGGCTGCATTCTCATAGGCATGAAAATGGAATTCTTCCATCTCGTTGAGTTGTGTCATTCTTAGATTAGCAGCTTCGGCCCAGTCAAGATTTAACTTTTTCGATGCCCACATAGATTTGTGTTCAAACTCCAGTGGCAAGTGACACGCCTTACCATAACCCAACCGGCATGATGAGGTGCCAATGGGAGTCTTAAATACTGTGTGATATACCCATAATGCATCATTTAGCTTCCTTGACCAGTCGGTCCTGTTTGCATTAACAATTTTTGCTAGAATGTTTTTGATCTCCCGGTTAGAAACTTCAATTTGACCGCTCGACTGAGGATGATAAGGGTTGGCCACCTTGTGCTTAACTCCGTATTTTTTGAGCAACCCAGCAAAAGCTTTGTAGCAAAAGTGAGAACCACCATCACTAAGGATGCCCCTTGGGGTTCCAAACCGAGTAAATATGTTCTTCTTCAAGAAGGAGGTTACACTCCTAGCCTCATTGTTTGGCAAGGAAATTGCCTCGACCCATTTGGAGACATAATCTACTACCACCGAGATATATGTCATGCCGTAAATGCTTACGAAGGGACCCATGAAATCTATCCCCCATACATCAAAGATCTCGACCTCCATCACAAAGTTCATAGGCATCTCATAGCTTCTAGAAATTGACCCTTGTCTTTGACATTGATCACATGACTTGACCAATTGGTTTGCATCTTGGCAGATCGGTGTCCAATAATAGCCAAATTCAACCACTTTTGTTGTAGTACGATTTCCACTATGGTGGTCCCTAACTGGGGAGTCATGACATGCTTTGAGAATTTGAATTACCTCATCTTTCGTAATAGAACGCCGAATGATGTTGTCGGCACAAATCCGGAACAGGAAGTGTTCCTCCCAATAGTATTGCCTACACTCCCGCAAGAACTTTTTCTTTTGATAAGCTTCCAATCCATCGTGTATAAGCGATTTCGGTATACCACAGAGTGAAGGAGCTAGACAATTCCAATATATGTTCATCTGGGAAGGCATCATTAATTTCAAGATTTTCTTTTGGTCTCCCTGCCTCTTCAAGCCTAGATAAGTGATCCGCAACTTGATTCTCTGTTCCTTTTCGGTATTTGACTTCAAAGTCAAACATTTGTAACAAAAGAACCCACCTAATCAATCTTGGTTTAGCATCCTTCTTCACCATAAGGTAGCGGTGCGCAGCATGATCGGAGTAGACTATCACTTTGGAGCCCAACAAATAGGCCCGAAACTTTTCAAAAGCATAGACAATAGCAAGTAGTTATTGCTCCGTCACAGTGTAATTCATTTGTGCCCCATTGAGTGTCTTTCTTGCATTGTAGACAGGGTGAAGAATCTTCTTATGCCATTGACCAACTACCACTCCAATAGCTACACCACTGGCGTCACACATGAGTTCAAATGGAAGAGACAAATCGGGTGGGACAATAATAGGTGTCGTGGTGAGCCTTGCTTTCAATTCCTCATAATCTCTGAGGCACTTCTCAGCAAAATCAAAATTTGCATCCTTTTCAAGGAGCTTGCACATGGGATTTGCAATTTTTGAGAAGTCATTGATAAATCGCCTATAAAAACCGGCATGCCCCAAAAAGCTCTGAATGCCTTTTACCAAAGTGGGAGGAGGAATCTTGGAAATGATCTCAATCTTTGCCCGATCAACCTCTATGTCTTGCTTGGAAATTTTGTGGCCCAGAACGATACCCTCGTCCACCATGAAGTGACATTTTCCCCAATTTAGCACAAGGTTGGTTTCCTCACATCTTTTGATCACTTGACTAAGGTTGTCAAGTCAATGGTCAAAGGAATCACCAACTAGAAAAACGTTATCCATAAACACCTTTAAGAAATCCTCCAGCATGTTCGAGAAGATTGACATCATGCACCGTTGAAAGGTAGCCGGGGCATTGCATAGCCCAAATGGCATCTGGCTAAAGGTAAAGGTCCCATACGTGCATGTGAATGTTGTCTTCTCTTGATCCTCTAACGCTATGTTGTTTTGGTTGTAGCCAGAATAACCATCAAAGAAGCAATAAAATGACATTCTTGCTAGACGATCAAGCATTTGATCAATAAAAGGCATAGGGAAATGGTCTTTGCAAGTAGCACTATTGAGCTTTCGGTAGTCCACGCAAAATCTCCATCCGGTCACCGTCCTCGTTGGGATGAGTTCATTTTTGTCATTTTGAATCACGGTCATGCCTCCTTTCTTTAGCACACATTGCACCGGACTCACCCAAGGACTATCGACAATGGGGTAGACAACCCCGACATCCAACCATTGTATGATTTCTTTCTTCACCACCTCTTGCATTGAAGGGTTCAACATTATTGTATGCTCCACGCTAGGTTTGCTCTCTTGATCCAATTGTATTTTGTGCTCACAAATTCCAGCGAGAATCCCTCGGATATCCACTATAGTCCACCCAATGTCCTGTATGTGCTCCTTCAAGGTGTTCAATAAGTGTTCAACATGCACATCATTAAACAAAGAAGAAACAATTACAGGTAGAGTTTCATTAGAGCCAAAAATTGTATACCTTAAGTGCGGTTGAAGTGGCTTGTGCTCAAGTTGTGGCGGCTCGATAATTGAAGGCTTAGCGGGAGGGGTGACTCTATTCTCTAATTCAAGTGAAAGCTTATTTGGTGAATAAGTGTAAGACCCAAGCCCTTCCAATGCATTCACCGATTCCATGTATCCTTCCATGTCTTAACCATCAAAATTCACCAAAATAGCCGCCAATGCCTCACCAAGGCATTTGTTTTTCATCTTCACCTCGACTGCATCCTCTACCTCATCAATAACATCAATGACTAAGATACTTTCGTATGCATGTGGCAATTTCATACCCTTACTCACTTGAAAGGTAACCTCTTCATCATTAACTCGGAATTTGATCTCATTTCATTTTGAATCCATGAGTGCTCTCCCGGTTGCAAGGAATGGTCTCCCCAAGATGATTGGGGTTTCTTTATTAACAACACAATTGAGGATATCAAAGTCGGCAGGGAGGAGAAACTTCCTCACTTTCACAAGAACATGATCAACAATTCCCACCGGTCATTTTATTGAACGGACGGCCATTTGCAACCTCAAACTTGTAGGCCTAGGCATACCTAATCCTGCTTGTTTGTAAATAGCAAGGGGCATTAAGTTGATGCTAGCCCCATTATCACAAAGGGCTCATGCAAAATTGCGCAACCCAATGGTGCATGTAATGGTGAAGGCTCCCGCGTCCTATTTCTCTTGGATGGTGATTGTTGCAATGATGGAACTAACCCGGTGAGTAACATTCACCACTTCATTCTTGGTGGTTCTCTTTTTAGTGATCAAATCCTTCAAATACTTAGAAAAACCCGGCATCTCTTGAAATGCATCCACAAATGGAATGTTCACCGATAATTGCTTGAGAATGGCATAAAACTTCTCAAGTTTGCTATCATCAACCTTCGTAGCAATTCTTTGAGGGGAAGGAGTAGGAGGCTTAGAAATCGGTGCTACAGGTTTTTGTGCCTCTATTACCTTTTCCATAACCTCTTCATGGTTCACTTCTTGAATTTTCACCTTTTTTGGGAGTCTTTCATCTTCAACAACAATTGGCACCTCAACTTGTGCCTCGACTTCATGTTCAAAATCTTCCACTTCGACCACTTGTTCATTCTCTCCTTGAAGTATTTTCACACTTCGAGTTGTGATGGCCATATAATGAGAAGTCAGACCACTCCCACTACCTTTTGAGTTTGCAATTGTGTCACTTGGAAACGTGCCTTTCTGCTTCGGATTTTGCTCTATTGAGAGGTCTCTCATTTGCATCTCAAATATTTGAATAGATACGGTGAGAGAACCCACAAGTTCGGTCATATTCTTCATTGAAGTGTCAGATCTTTCTTGATTTTACAGTACTCGTTCAAGCATGTTTTCCAACTTGGACTCACTTGAGGAACTTTCCTTCCAATGCGAAGAGTTAGAATATTGCCCCTTTGGTGCAACATAGGGGTTTGAAATTCGATTTGAAAAATTATTGTTGTGGTTGCTCCAATTTCCTTGATATGAACTACCTTGGTCGTTTTGCCACTGTTGGTTGCCTTGCCCTTATGGGTTAGGCCTCCATTGGTTTTGTTCCCCTGAACCTTGGTAGGGTTGTTTTTGATATCCTTATTGAGAGTTATTGACATAATTTGCTTCTTCGTAATCCTCATTTGACATGGGTGGCACATCTTCCACGACATTTACCTTTTTTGTTTTGGCTTTCAGTGAACATTTTCGTCAACACATTGATGTTGGTGGCAAGCTCGGTAATTACTTGATCTCTTTCTTGGTTCTCCTTAATCATGTTGGTCAAGGAAGGAGTACCATACGCAATTCCACCCGTGGTGTCTTCCGAGTGCCAAGGATTTGGTTATGTTCTGCCATCTTGTCAAGGATTTGTGTGACCCTTGCAAATGTTTTATCCACAAATAATCCATCCGCTGCATTTTTTGCTATGGATTGGTTCATAGGATCCAAGCCCATGTAAAACTTCTCCCATAAAATATTATCCGGAAAACCATGATTCGGCAACCTTATGAAGTATAAAATGAATCTATCCTATGCTTCATGTATATGCTCTCCCGGTAATTGCTTGAAGAAGAAAAGTTTGTCCCGGAGTTTGGACTTCTTGCGTTGCGGAAACCATTTTACTAAGAAAGGTCGGACAAGTTCAGGCCAAGTATGGATGGAATTAGGAAGTAGATTTTGGATGCACTGTCTTGCCTCTCCAGCTAGAGAGTACTTGAATACAATCAAACTTAGGGCATCATTTGAGACATGATTATGCTTGTGCATCGCACACCCACCCAAAATATTTCTGAGATGTTGTGTCGGATCATCATCTGTGGAATTTCGGAAAAACCCCTCTTCCTTGAATATTAGGATTAGACTGTGTTCCACTTTTAAGGTGGCAGCATCAACTCTTGGAGGGACAATGGCATTTGTATCCTTAATATACTCATCTATATCCGCAAAAATATTATCTTCTTTCGGCTCGCCCATGTTTACCTAATGACAGCAGGAAAAGTGTGATGGAATAGAAGAAGACGTAAAGTAAAGAACACACTATTTAGTAATTTCAAAACTGTATTCCCCGGCAACGGCGCCAAAATTTGATATGCTCAAATTACACCTAAATAAATGGTGTAAGGCGGTTGATTTCAAATATAATAACCCAACTAGGTTGGGGTCGAATCCCACAGGGAATAGGTGTGAAACGATTACTTGAGTTGTGTAAACATTGACTTAAGTCGTAATCCTACTCTGTTAGTTTAAAAAGAGAGTGTTGTGACTGTGAATTATCAGGAAAACTATTTTGTTACGAGAATGTAATTAATTCAATTAAGGAAACCAAGGTTGTGTCCCCATCAATGGAATGTAATGCTATCGGTGTTAATATGATATATTTCTAATGGAAGGTCCTTTATATGCAAATGGTTCCTAAATGACTACCCAATATTTCGCAATAATTAGGTAATATTTTCTCTTTATGATTTTCCCAAATATAAAAGAGTTACAGTTAAGATAAACCAATATTTCCCAAATAGAACCCACTTATTCCTAAGTGATGCTATTAAACAAGGTTTAAAGACTTGAGTTTTTGCTATTCAATTCTATCAAACCCTAACCTACTTTTCAAATTAAAGATAGAGTAAAATGGCATTAGTCAATGTTTGCAACCATCAACAATAAATGAAGTGTGAGAAATAAATAGATATCAACCAACCATTATATATATATTCAATGGTAAACACCCATTAACATTACACCCATTTAGGATCTACAACCTTAGTATTTAAAACTAGCTACTCATACTAGAATCAAAGAACAAAGTAATAAAAAATGTCTTAAAGCTTACAAAGATGACAAGATTCTCTCTTCAAAAGCTTCCAAAATAATGGTGTATTCAATGCTCTAAGTGTGGCCTCTTTTTCAGACAAGATGTCCCACAAAATTCCTAGTTATTCTATTTATAATGGGCTAAAACTCGGGGTTAAAAAGTAACAAAAATGCCCTCCAAGTCAAGTATGCGATCGCAGAATGGGTAGCAGACAGTTTTCGCGGTCCGCATATCTTCACTTTCCTTCACAGAGTTTGTTGCCCAGATCTCCAGTGTTCCGTCACATTTCTATTATGCGGGTGTATATCCATTTCACGACTGCATATCATACCGCATAATCATCTTCTCAAAAACTCTTTTTGCATTTGTGCGATCACTATGCGGTCCACACAAGAGTTATGCGGCCGCATAATGGATCACAAAATCCATTCTCACAACTGTGTTGGACTGCTTCACTCTGCGGTTAGTCTGCGGCCCGCACATCATTTATGCGGTCTCAAACATGCCACATTTCTGCTCTTCTATTGGTTTTTGTCATCTTTTCCATGTTCTTGGTTCTTCAAGTCTGGTTGTCTGCAAAACAAAAAAACTACATAAGAAATGACTTACAATGCTTTAAAAAGGAGCTAATGTCTATTTAATTAGTATTAAAAATGCTGAAATTCTACGGTGCATCAAGGCTAAGCACTGGCTCTATTATTGCATAAGGCTAAGCACTGCCTTCCTTTGCATGAGACTAAGCACTGTCTCTATCACATTGCATGAGGCTAAGCACTGCCTCCATTTTTGCATAAGGATAAATGTTGTCTTCCTTGCATGAGACTAAGTGTTCTCTCCATTACATGAGACTAAGTATTGCCTCCATTATTCCATAAGGCTGAACGCTGCCTTCCTCTGCATAAGGCTAAATACTACCCTCATCACATATAAGGCTAAACGTTGCCTTGTCTCATTCTCGCATACGACTAAGCATCACTTGTTCACTCTATCAAATGATTGATATCACTGCATCTTTGCATTTTATGGGCTCAAAACATCGCCACATTGTGCGAAGGCATTATAGTCTGAAGGCATCATCCTCATAACCCAAACACATCATGCCATGGCCTGAGGATCTCTCGAAATTGCATATCATTATTCAAAGGCGTCATAGTCTAAAGGCACCATCCTGATGGCCCGAGGACACCATTTCATGGCCTGCGAATCCCTTATCATACACTTCATGGCCTAAGACGTCATAGTCTAAGGATATTATCCACATTGTCCACAGACAACTCCCGTGGTCCGAAGGGAGTCTGCATCATGTTTAAATTTCCGCAATAAACATATATACTCACATGCATCTTGTTTTAAGTTGGCAGGTAACTTGGTAGGTAATCGTTCTACAAAGGGGTGCAATTCTCGCTACGGTTTCTGTTCACAATGTTCACATCCTTTGATCATCTAAAATGTAACCAATGACCAGCAATTGAGTACTCTTTCTTCCGTAACCGCCCAATCATTTATCTCGAATAGCCGTAACACTAAAATTCACATTCATAGCTCCACCAGAAATTATCCGTTACTGACGACACTATCCTATCCAAGAGATCCTTTTTCTAAGCACACGACCACGTTTATAACAAATCCATTAGTTTCGTTCGTCGTTGGATCCAGAACTACACACGGCCTAATTCTCGTAACACTAGGGATATATAGACAACTCAGGAACCACGGCTCGACCCCCACTTTTTAAAAACTGCATCATCCTCACTCATTTCGGACAAAATTGGTCAACAGTTTCTTTACCCAACAACTCTTTCATCATTCCGGATAAAGAGGGTTAGTTATTGATATCCAATTTTTCTTTAATATTTTATAAATTTCATATATACTTTCAAAATATCATTTTTGTATCATCACCAATTTACAAGAGGCATATAAGTATTTTCTATAATTTTCCATACTTTTTAAGGCTTTAAAACTGATTTTCTTGCATTTAAATTGTTCAAATATTTATTAACTACCCTTTCAAATTATTTTGTGATGCCTTAATCATTTAAATTTATTATTTACAACCACATATATGTTTTATAACATTTTGACTTCATTTGATATAATTACGTTTGTATTTTGAGCTATTTGTACAATTTTACAATAATAGCATATATTCTATACATAACTACATTATTTATATTATTAATACTATAATAGAATTTTTATACTTTTATAATGTTATGGTATTGTTTTTGAATCATTTTACTACATAATTCATATTTTTATTATTTATGAATTACTTTTTATAAATTATTTTAAACAAATTTCGCATATTTAATTTATAGCCCAATACAAGGCTGATTTCAGACAAAAGATACAGGCCCAAACACTTAGCCCCCTTCATGTAATCCCATAGTAGCCCAACACAATGACCCCTTTTAAAATTTGGTCGCGACCCATCACCTTTGACCCACCCCGTTTCCTATTTAATCTTGGTCGTTGACCTCAAGTGATCAACGACCCATAATAAACGTCCCCCTCTCCTTATATATTTTACCCCCAAACCCTATAGACACTTTTCAATTTCTACCGCCTCTACTCTCCCTACTCCTCTCTTCTCTTTACAAACCCTAGTCATCATAGCCCTAAATCCTCTCCAAATACGGCCACTTCGAGGCTCTTGTGAACTCTGAAGCACTGAGGGTTTGGGGTTTCCTTGTTCTCCAGTAATCGCAGCTCTTCCTGATATTTTGAGTTCCTCATTCTTTGTTTACTTTGTTCGCAACTGGTTAGTACTTTATACTCTCGTAATTTTACTTCCCTCTGATTGTGTTTATGTTATGTGCATTAGCATTACTGGGTTTCCTTTGAGTTTAATATTATACCACTTTGTACAAGCCTGCTTATTTTAATGCCTTCCTGCAGTTTCAATCTTTTCTAGACCTGATTTTCTCATATTTAGTAAGTTGATTCATGTCTTGTTTGATGTTTATTGCATCTTGTTCGTATTTCTTGGAAACCATGTCATTGCTCATAGTTGTTTTCTTCTTGTTGAATCCCTTATGCATAACCTGTTGTTTCTCTACAAATAGTTTGACGATACGGTCTAAATGCTTAGCCTAATGTACTCTTTCTTGACATTACTAACCCTTAATGCATGCCTACTATAGATGTCCAACCTGATTGATTGGTCATCTTTATGTTTAAGTGTAATTGGTTACTTAAAGACTGTTTTTATCATGAATCCATGACTTAGAATCTCCTAGAGAACTAATGTATGCCTAGAACTTATTTGAATGTGTCTTTGCTGAGTCATTAATGTACACCTGCAATTTCCCTGGAATCAACTTGTTACTATATGAGTTCTATATGCCAATACTGTTACAATGCCTAGGCAGACTTTTTTCTTTATTTTGGTGTTGTGTGCTCACTGATCGCTTAAGACTCCTAGGGTGAATTCCAATATATTTCTAGTCTATTTTTCCTTATGTCGACTAAAATAAGTCTCAGCCCTCTTCATGTGATGCATGCTTGCCTTATTTACCTGAAAGTCAACTTCTTCTCATCTTCTATGTATGCTTACCTGTTGGATTTAAAACTTTTGAGTGGTGATTGGTATTTGCCTGAAGATTTCCAATGTTAAGCTTCACAAATTAGTTATTCTCATTAGGCTCTCATGTTAAAACTGCCAAGGTTGTACCTCACTAGTTCTTGTCTATGGTGCTACTAGGTTTTCATGCTCAAACCCCTGCCTACAGCTCTCTAAAATAGTTCTGGATCAAGCTTTATTTTGAAACATTGTTTGAAATAGTCATGATGCTTTTAAACTCTGTTTTCGGAATGATAAGAATAAACTTGCCTCATATATGGCTTGTACGTTATTTAAGAATGATCTTGCTTATATGCCCCGATTAGAATGGTTGCTAGTTACAGTTTTAAGAGTAGTTTTGTTATCTGTATGGCTGAATTTAGCATCCCTTACCTTAATCATTGGAATAGTTTGGGCATAGTATCTTGGGCATGCCATTGGTATTGAGGGTTCGAAGTATACTGTCTGCACCTGGAGTTCGGGCATGATGTCCACATGAAGTCCTAAGCCTATTTGAAGGACCAGATGTATTACTAGTTATTCAATATTTATATTTGGGCCTGTAATTATTTTAAATGATATGTAATAGCTGGTAAAACTGAATGATGGGGAAATTAGTGAAAAAGGTAACGGGTATACTCTATTCTTGCATAAAAGGGTAGAGAACATGTCTATATGGTCTATGTGCTTTATTTGCTATTTTTGTTAGCGTGCTTCATTTCTACAGACTCATAGGAATCATGCCTATAAGGATCACATGCACTTCACTTAACTTATCTATGTAACAACCCGACCGGTCATTATGAGAATTTGAACTTCACTCGATAGTTTGGGGGCACGAGTAACTCTGTATGATTTATTATGACTTGTGTGAATCGTCGGTTTCAGTTTTCAAGTTATTCAAAATTGATTTGAAATGATGATTCTCAACTAGGAAGCTTTAAGTTGGAAGACTTGACCAAGTTCCGATAGGTACGGATGGTGATTTTGGACTTGTGCGTATGCTCGGATTTGCATTTGAATGCTTCTAGAAGGTTTCCTCAAAAATTGGCAAAAATTGCAAATTTAAAAGTTTGGAAAGTTCATAGGTTTGATCAAGAATTGACTTTGTTGATATCGGATTTGGATTGTGATTTCGGGAATTGGAATAGCTTCGTTAGGTCATTTTGGTCTTGTGTGCAAAATTTGGGTTCATTCCGGGTTGATTTGCTATGTTTCAACACGAATTATGGAAGCTGAAAAGTTCAAAGTTCATTATGTTTGATTTGAGGTGTGATTCGTCATATTGATGTTGTTATGCGTGATTTGAGTCCTCGAGTAGGTCTGTGTTATGTTATGGGACTTTTTGATATATTTGGCCGGGATTCCGAGTGGCTCGGGTGAGTTTCGGACGACTTTAGGACCATTTATAATTCTTATTTGGTTGCTGGTTTCTGTTCTTACCTGTTACTCTTGGCGTTCATAGCGATCGCGAATATTTGGCCGCTGTCACGAAAGGTGTTTTGGTCAGTGGAGCTATTTGTTCTTCATGTTCGTGGATCTGAGGTAGCGTTCGCACTGAGTTGAGATTTTAGTCTTCGCGTCCGTGTCCATGGCTATGCATTCGCGTAGTGTTGAGCGAGGTTTGGTCAGTCTATATGGTTCCTTCATTGCGTTCGTAGTGAGTGGTTCGCGATCGTGGAAGTCTGGCAGCGTGCTTCATCGCGTTCGTGAGGGTTTTGCCGCGAACACGTCATGGAAAGTGTCGCAATGTGAGTTTATGTTTCACGAACGCGAGGCTTCTACCGCGTTCGCGTATGGTATCACTGGGCAGTGCATATAAAGTACTCTATTTCGGGGGTTTCGGCCATTTATTCGATTTTGGAGCTATGTAGCTCGGATTGAGGCAATCCTTGAAGCAATTTTCACCATGTGGACGGGGGTAAGTGTTCTCTACTCATTTTTGATTTTATATCATGAATCTATCTTCGTTTTTGTCATTTGATTGAGGGTTCCAAAAGAGAAATTTGGGGGTTTTAGCCTAAAGTTTCATAATTCGAAATTTTGAATTTTTAATATCGATTTGGAGTCGGATTTGAGTGAAACTAGTATGGTTGGATACGTAATTGAATGGTTTGTCGGGGTTCCGAGGTGCGGGCCCGAGTTGGACTTTTTGGCCAAGTTTGGGCTTTTGATTAAAGATTCAACATTTATCGGTTGATGTTTCTCCTTTGGAATTATTTTATGTATTTGAGTTGCTTTTTGCTAGTTTTGAGCTGTTCCGAGGTCGGTACGCACGAGACAGTATTTTTGGAGCATCGCTTGACTTGCTCGGTATTGGAATTGGCTTGTTCAAGGCAAGTAATACTTCTAAACTTGGTGCTGAGGGTATGAAACCTCGAATTACGTGTTATGTGATTGGTGTCGAGGTGACACACATGCTAGATGAAGGGCGTGTGGGCACGCACCGTGTGAATTGTGACTCTGTTATTCTTGTGAAACTGTGTAGTTACCTGATCTTATCTATCACCATGAAATTTCTACGTACTTGAGCTATTGAGTTGTGACCCATGTTAGAAACCACGTCTAGGCAACATGCTTATCCTGTTGGGACCCACTGAGGTCATTTCTGCTGTTGAGTTATCTGCTTTCATTACATTACATACTCAGTCATATGCATATCATATCTCAGTCTCAGTTACCATTTATTGACACACCATATCATCATTTTGGGCTAGTTTCATGGCATTGTGAGCCCGAGAGACTGGAGAGATTGATGACTGAGTGAGTACATGAGTTCATCTCTTAGAGTGTGAGTACATGAGTTCGTATCTGAGATACATTGCATTGACATTCACACATGACATACAAGCATAGAGATGTATTTTTCTCATGTTGTACGGTATCACGCCATATATGGCTTCTCACACATGCTGACATATGGGCATAGAAATGTATTCTACACTTTCTATCTAGAAAGAAAATGAAACACCTTATATATTGTTGAAAGGAGTTTTGGAAAACATATTGAAGTTCCAAACTTACTTATATTTTTGGCAACTTCGGTATACCACTTTGATTTTCACTAATATACTAGAAAGGCAGAACTATTTTCAGAAATCATGATTTAGCTAAGCATTCTATCTCTGAGTTGCTTCTTTTATTACTAGGTTTACTTTGTTATGGACTGTTGTTGGCTATTGGTGCTGGATCCAACCTTTGTTCCAGCTCGTCACTACTTTCAACCTAATGTTAGGTTTGTTAGTTATTGAGTACATAGGGTCGGTACTCATACTACACTTCTGTACCTTGCGTGCAAATGTTGGTTGCTGATGTTGCTGTGATCGACATGAGCTGGAATTGAAGACGTACCTGCGTTCCGGATGTAGTTTCATCTTGTTTATGGTAGCCATAGATTCATAAAAAAACATTTATGTACATTTCGAATAGATGATGTATTTATTTCACACCAGCTTTATAAATTCTAATCTTAGAAGCTCATGATTTGTAGTACCAGTCCATGGGGAACGTATCAGTTTTAGATATATTCTTTTATTTAATTGTCTTGTTAATTTCATTGGAATTGGTTAGTTGTTAATTGGCTTACTTAGCGGGTTGGGTTAGGTCCATCATGACTAGTTGGATTTTGGATCTTGACAGATTGGTATCAGAGCTTTGGTTCATAGGTTCTACAAGTCATGAGCAAGTGTCTAGTAGAGTCTTGCGGATCGGTATGATGACGTTCATACCTATCTTCGAGAGGATGCATGACATTTAGGATATACTTCCCATCTTTTTTCCTTATCGTTCAATATCGATTTAACATGAAGCGTAACTCTTTCAATTCATTCTATGCATTGGTATGTGCATGTGAGCGCTCGGTATCAGCGATGCATCAACGACTTGTGAATCCATGGATAAGGTGCGAGATGTGATTTTTGTGTGCTGATGATGGGCCAGTCTGGAAGATTTGAGGTCGGGTTTTGACTATAGCTGGTGTACGAAGGTTTCGATTGTGTGAGCACGTGCTTTTGGACTTATAAGTCTGGTAGTGTCCCTATTAGTGAAATTTGTGGCTCGATGAGTCATTTGATGGCTATATGATGTGTATGACGTGACTGCGGGATGTGTTCAGATGGATTCAATGTGACAAGAAGAGTTTGCTTGAGATGTAAAAAGGACTATTGGGTGCTTGATTTATGTCTTGATGTGACGTATAGTCACGAGTTATGAGTGTATTGGAAGATTTTTCATGATTGTCTAATTGTGGAACGAAGTAGAGTTTTATGTCTTATTTATGGGTTCAGAATTCAAGGCAGTTGTTGCGGCCTCATTGATAACCAAAGGGCTAAGGCCCTACACAAACCGACATACTCTAACCTCTACAGTGGGCAACAAGTGAATAGCATACTTGGACAGGCACGCAAACTACATATGGCACTCCCACACAATCTTGCTACCCTGTTTTAGGTTCTCAAACTCCATAGCACGGGCTGCCTTGGTCTCGGCAGGAAAGAAATGATCCATGAAAGGGTCAGCAAACTCACTCCACCTCACCGAAGTGTTCCCCTCCTCACGGGATTCCTCCCACATCTCAAACCACGATTAGTCCACCCCCTTCAGTTGGTAGGAGGCCAACTCCACTCCCTCTTCCTTAGTATCACGCATTACCCTGAGGGTCTTGTGCATCTCATCGATGAAATCTTGGGGATCATCCTCAGGATCAGAACCCGTGAACACTGGAGGATCTAACTGAAGAAACATGTTAACCCTAAAACCAATAGAGTCCCCTTGCTGACTAGAAGAAGGGGGGGCAATATTCGACATCTAGGTTTGGGAAGCCACTATCTGAGCCAACATCAGTATGACTCCCCTATGATCCCCATAAGAAACACCGGGACCGGAAGCTGGGACCGGAGGTGGAACCAGAATATCATGTGGAGGATTCGTTGTACCCTCGTCAGGTGTAGGAACTGGTGCACCCTGAGTAGGAATAGTTCAACCAGTCGATGTAGTAATCAGGGGAATATGCTCATCCCTCTGGTGTTCACCCATATCATCAATGATAGAATCAACTGCCACTCCTGGGGTAACATCGACTCCTTGGCCAATTCTTACCTTCTTCTTATGCGCCATTTACGGAAAGATAGAGCAATGCACGACTTAAAGGAGGAACAATCGTACAATCAGCTTTATCACGATCAAGAACATCAAAGAATGGTATTATTCCTAGATGTCCAAGTATTATTCAACCATCATCATGGACTTTCCAACAACAAGGCATTTCTATTAATGACATTTAAGCACATATATGAGCAAATATGAGTCTTAGGCACATTATGGTTTCTTACATAATTTTCATTAGTTTTCACTTGAAACACAACTTGAAGTCAAGACATTTAGATATGCAACCCATACTTTGAACACATTCTTAAATAGTAGTACAACATAACAAGAGCATAGAATTACATATTGATCACGGTTGTCTTTTGACACCAGCTTATCCATGTTAATCGATTCACAATGAGGAATTCGGGACATACATGGATATTGTGGGGTTCAATTGTAAGAGACGCGTTTAGCCAACATACCTCACTTGAGCTTCTATATACTATAAAATGTTTCAGAATTCTTAGCAACTTCGATCTATTTTAGAAATGTAACAAATTGAACCACAATTAGGACGATGCTCATGGTTCTAGCTCATTCGAGCATTTTATCAAACACTAGGTGCATATTAAGGTTTCAAGGTCCTTTTATGAAGGATTCCATCATCCCACAACCCATGCTTTGCCATTTTCAGGTCAGTAATCTCCCTATATCCCTTGATAACACATGCATGCAATAAACAACTCCCATACCCATGAATTATCTTACTAATTGCCCATTTCTAGTGAAATTTTAAAATTACGAGTTAGGGTGTAGAATCTTACTTATATAATGAAGACCTAGTGTGCTTTCCTTATTAATCTTCCAAGATTTGAGTAATAATTGGTGGATGAAGCTTAGGAACTCCTTTTCTCACTCTATGACACTCCCTTTCTATAGAAATATATATTTCCCCCCTTTAAAATGATCCCTAAGGGTATTTTATTAGAATGGGGTCGGGTTCAAAAATTAGAAATAATGGAGCCTCGACACAGGTTTGCGACCGCATAATGCTTATGCAGTCCGCGAAATGGCCCTCCAGAGCTGGGCACCACTGCCTGGGTATGCAGCCATTTTGTGGCCCGCAGACCCGTTCGGCGGTCATATAATGCGCCGCATAACTTCCCTCCAAAGAATCTACATGATGGTTCTTCTATCGATGTACGGCCCACGAAATCATTTTGTGGTCACATAATTTGCCGCGAAATGACATCCAAAAGTTGCCCAAATGACTATCTCACTCTACGGACATTTTGCGACCCGTATAGTGATTCTGCAACCGTATAGTGGGCTGCAGGAATGCCTTTTTCTGCAAAACATTTTCCTTCAATTCCCCAGCATACTGTTCAACCCAAAAAGTCCATACCACGGCTATCATGAACACATACGCCTACCTCGGCACCACGAAACCCCGGGTTTTATTCAAAATTTTATGGGGCCTTAGAAATACAATGGTTTATGGGCTTTTGGATGACGTGGTTCATGATAGGATCTCTTGCGGTGATCTTTGGTTTAGGATCATAGTGTACCGACAAGGAGAAGTGTTAACTTGAAGGCAAGTTGAGGAGGATTCAAAGCAAATTGGTCAGCTTGGTAGTGTAGGGCCAGCATACTAATAAAGGTAATTGGTTCCTGTGGTGTGGTGATGCTTTACCGGTGTTTTGTGTCAATACACTTGTGTTTGACGGCTTGCGTGACTTGGTTAAGTTGGGAAAATTCAGTTATGATTGCTTAGTTATGCGTGGACGGGTTTTGAATAGTTCTTGATAGTGTCGAGGATGGCTTGGGCTGGATGTCTGCCGCTGGCATAAGGAACATGCTGCATGTTATGATTTTTCACTTGTTTGGGGTCACGAGTTCTAGATAGCATGGACGGTTTCAAATGTTTGGAAGGGTGTGCACTCCAAAAGGCGCATTGTGCTTTGACTTGCAGATGCCTGACATGTATTACACTAATGGCCCGAATGATTGAATACTAATGTTCAAATTTATCTAGGTGGCAATAAAAAATTATGGAAGTAAATCTCATGGAACGATTGTGTATGATGAATACATCAGTAATTTGAATAATATAGTTGGGATCGAGAGATTATTTTATTTCTTGGATTTGAATACGAAGAAGATTCTCATAGGCATACGTTATATATTGATTATTGTGAAAATTGCTATTGTTATCTACCTATTTTGGGAGCATCGGAATTGATTTGGAGTCCATTGGTGGGCCTAATGAGAATGTGTATTCTACATCAGGTCGGATTTCTCTACCCCACACAGGTATTGTGGAGGGATGTGTTATCAGCTGGAGTGGATCTTATTCATGTTCTGATATGTTCCATGCGTTACTCTCATATGCTATGATGGGTTGTGATCTGTTGATTACTTTTACCTGATGCGATTCTGTTGAGGTCCTTGTGGCAAAATTCGAGCGAGATGATTCTCGGGGTGTGGAATGGTTGATTGTGCCTTGGTTGTGGTCTTTCCATTTGTGGTATTTGTGCTATCCATTTTTCCATGGTTATGGTCATGCACTTTGCCTGTTAGTTGTTGATATGTATATGGAATCACGGCTCGACGTATCCTATGTGTATAGGTGTTTCGATTGGGTCACACATCAGATCAGAGTTATGTATATGACCCTTTGGGCTTAATTATTGTATTATTCTTCTCCCTTGTGTGATGGATTCATTGCATTACGCTTCATGGTTGTATCTGTTGAGCTTGCGGACCGGTTCTCTTATTTGATTCTCTTCAATTATTGGGCACATCAAATTTGTCGCTTGTTTGGTGCACTAATTGCATGGTGCACTAATTGCATGGTATTTTTCTCCCATGTGTGAGGGATTTATTGCATTACGCTTCATGGTTGTATATGTTGAGCTTGCAGGCCGGTTCTCTCATTTGATTCTCTTCAATTATTGGGCACATCAAATTTGTCGCTTGTTTGGTGCACTAATTGCATGGTATGCGCCTCTAGGTCGGTTTTGTGTGGCATATTGTTAGAGCAGCTTGTATTGGATGAGGGAAAGTTATTGGGCCCGAATTGAGTGCCATCAGATTTGATTAAGCTATGTTTAGAACTATAGTGTCTTTAGTCAGCCTAGATTTTGGCTTTGGTTCTTGTCATGGATGAGAGGGCTTTACTCAGCGTTTCACCCATGAAGGGTGCGATGAGGTTCGGAAAGAAGGGAAAGTTGAGCCCTTGCAGTATCAGCCCTTTTGAGATCCTTGAGAGAGTAGAGAGTAGATGAGGTGGCCTACAGACTTGCAGTTCCACCTAGCTTATCAGCAGTTCACCCTGTGTTCTATGTTTCCATGCCCCAGAAGTAATATGGTGATCCATCATATTTATTAGATTTCTGCTCAGTCTAATTGGACAAGGATTTGACGTATATTGAGGAGTCAGTGGCTTTCCTGGAGAGAAAGAAGTTGAGGTCAAAGAACATTGCTTAAGTGAAAGTACAATGGAGAGGTCAACCGATCGAGGAGGTGACTTAGGCGACAAAGCATGACATGCAGAGTCGATATCCTCAACTTTATGGCACTTCAGGTATGTCTCTATACATGTTTGAGGATGAACGTTTGTTTTAAGAGAGGGAGAATGTAACGACCCAACCGTTCGTTTCGTGTGATTGAGCCTCTTTTCCCCTTTTGAGTAATTCTTGTATGGTTGGACTCATTATCAAATCTGTGTTTGGATTTTACAAGCCCTCTTATCAGCATAACTCTTCTTCTTGGACCGCGCCGTGTGAAGCAAATCCCGAATCATCATCACCTTCTCCAAATCATCTCAAACCAAATTAGTGCCTAACAACCTAGCCTCAAAATCAATAACACATACACGTAGCATGTCCTCCAAGATCTGAATAGTGCTCTTGGACCGCCCGTTCTTCTGGGGATGTAATGTCATTCTCAACTTGATTCGTATGCCTAACTCACACTACACAGCTCTCCAGAAGTGCGATATGAAATGTGTGCGTCGATTAGATATAATAGACGCCGTCACACCATAAAGATGAACAATCTTACGAATATAAATTCGAGCCAGCTGCTCTGAAAAGTAGGTAGTCATGACCAGAATGAGGTGTGCAAACATGGACAGTTTGGCCACAATAACCCATACTACATCATATTTCTTCATGGTCCGTGGCAAGCCTAGCCCAAAATCCATAGTAATGTGCTCCCACTTCTACTCCGGTATCTCTAATCTCTTAGTAAACCCTCCCGATTTCTGATGCTCATACTTCACCTCTTGACAATTCAAACACTAAGAGACATATGCAACAATATCTTTCTACATTCTCCACCACCAATAGTGCTATTTCAAGTCCCGGTACATCTTAGTGATGCTTGGGTGAATGGAATAGCGCGAGATGTGACACTCCTCAAGGATCAAATCTCTCAACCCATCAAAGTTTGGAACAAAAATCCAACCTTGAATCCGCATAACACCATCCTTACCAATCTTAACATCCTTAGAACCACCCTACTGTACCGTGCCTCTCAACACCGTAAAGTGAGGGTCATCAAGATGGCGAGCCTTGATACGCTCTGACAATGATGACTGTGCCACAACACAAGCAAGAACTTGGCTAGGCTCCGAAACATCCAATCTCACAAACTGATTGGGCAAAGCCTGAATATCCATGACTAGCGGCCTCTCTGCTACAGGTAAATATGCCAAAACTGCCCATGCTCTTAGCCTTCCTACTCAATTCATCGGCCAGCATATTGGCCTTCCCCGATTGATAAAATATGGTAATATCATAGTCTTTAAGCAACTCTAACCATCTCTGTTGCCGCAAATTAAGATCTTTCTACTTGAACAACTATTGGAGACTCCGATGATTGGTATAGACCTCACATAGAACATCGTATAGATAGTGCCTCCAAATCTTCAGTGCGTGAACAGTGGCTCCCAACTCTGAATCATGCATATAGTAATTATTCTCATGAACCTTCAGCTGCCTAAACGGGTAGGCAATCACCTGATCGTCTTGTATCAACACCTTGCAAAAGGCCAATACACGGTGTAAGACCCCAAACCTGTAGGCTACACCAACATCGGGGCTGTAATCAATGCAGTATAAAGCTTTTGAAAGCTCGCATCACACTCATCAGACCATCTTAAAGGAGCACCCTCTTGGGTCAATCTAATTAAAGGAGTTGCGAGGGATGAAACATCCTCCATGAAACGGCGATAATAACATGTCAAACCCAATAAGCTTCGCATCTTTCTAGCTGAAGATGGTTTGGTCCAACTCTAACCTGCCTCAATCTTCTTTGGATCCACATTGATCCCCTCACTAGATAACACATGACACGAGAACGCCAACTAATCAAACCAAAACTCATACTGGGAGAATTTAGCATATACATTCTTCTCCCTCAAACTATAGAGCATGATCCTAAAGTGCTGCTCATGATCCTCATGACTGTAAGAATACACCAACATATCATCGATGAACACGATGACAAAACAATCAAGATACGCTTGGAATACACAGTTCATCAAGTATATGAAAGCTACTAGGGCATTGGTCAGCCCAAATGACATCACCAAAAACATATAGTGACCATATTGAGTTTCGAAAGCCATCTTCAGAGTGTCTAAATCACGCATCTTTAGCTGGTGATATCCCGACCTCAAGTCAATCTTCGAGAATACACGACCGCCCTGAAACGGATCAAATAAATCATCAATGCGCGGTAGTTACTTATTCTTCTTGACTGCAACTTTGTTCAGCTGCCTGTAACCAATACACATACTCATAGAGCCGTCCTTCTTCTATACAAATTGAACTCGAACACCCCAAGGCGAGACACTCAATCGGATGAAACCCATATCAAGCAACTACTGAAGTTGTTCCTTTAATTCATTCAACTCTACTGGTGCCATGTGATATGGCAGAATAGAGATGGGCTGAGCGCCCGACACCAAGTCAATACCAAAATCGATGTCCTTATCGGGTGGCATGTCTGACAGGTTTACCGGAAACACATCAAGGAAATCTCTCACTATTTGAACTAACTCAACGGTAGGAGTATCAGCTCTAACATCCCTAACAAAGGCCAGATATGTGAAGCACCCCTTCTCAACCATCATTTGTGCTTTCAGGAAAGATACCACCCTGCTAAGAACATAGTCCAATGTACCTCTCCACTCCAACTATGGCAAACCCGGCATAGCCAATGTCACAGTCTTGGCATGACAATCCAGAATCACATGATAGGGAGATAACCAATCCGTGCCGAATATCATGTCAAAGACCACAATATTGAGTACTGAAGGTCAGCCTTGCTCTTAGAACTCCTGATAGTGACCAAAAATGATCGATACAAATTATCTACCACAATAGAATCTCCCACATGCATAAACACTTAAACATGCGTACTGAAGGAATCACGAGATACATCCAAATATGAAGCAAAGTAACATGACACGTACGAATACATGGAACTTGGATCAAATTAAATTGAAGTATCTCTTTGATAGACCGAAACAATACCTTTAATGACAGCATCTGATGCAACAACCTTGGTTCTACTCAAAAAAGCATAGCAACAGGCCTGGTCTCCCCTTATAGGAAGACCTCTACCCTCCTGACCTCCACCCCTAGCTGGTTGGAGTAGAACCATAGCGTATGAACCTTGTGGAAACTGTAGACCCTGTGGAGGTCCACCCAACCTAAGTCCAGGATAGTCCTTCACTGTATGCCTAGTATCGCCACACTCGAAACAACCTCTATGTGGGCATGGCTGCTAAAATAGAGTCTGACGCTGAAGGCAGCCCGTGAAGGAGGGCACTCGAAAGTGACTATGCTTAATGGGTGATCTGAGACCTTGGAATAGCGGTAGCACTACGAGTAGCCTAAAGTGCAGAATGAATTTGTCGACCCATAAAACCTCTACAATGATGAGCTCAAATGGCGGCGTGAGAACCACTAATTCCACTACAGTCTTGAGGCCTCTTGGCCTCCCTGTCCTCCCTTTACTAGCCTCGCATACGCTATAATCTGTGAGCGATCTCTACAATCTACTGAAAGGGAGTATCATTCTCCAACTCCCGTTCCATACTGAATCTAAGACCATAACTGAGCACCTTGGTAAATCTGTGGAATCGATCTCTTACTATAGAAACCAAAGTAGGTGCATGGCGGGACAACTCGCTAAACCTCATGGCATACTCTGACAACGTCATAGTCCCCTGACACAGCTACTCCAGCTCTATGCACCACGCATCCTGGAGGATCTATAAAATGAATACCCTCTAAAATATATCCGAAAACTTTGTCCAAATTAGTGGCGCTACATAATCTCACCTACCCTCTTCATAAGCCCGTCACCACCTAAATGCTGCCCATGTCAGCAAAAATATAGTAAAGGCGGCCCCGCTCACCTCCATAATGCCCATGCTACGGAGAATACGATGGCGTCGGTCTAGAAAACACTGTGCATCCTCAGAAACTGCGCCACTATAAGTAGAAGGATTATACTTCTTGAACCACTCATGCCTCCTCGGCTCCTCCGTCGATGCCTCTGGCCTAACATAAGGCTGAAACACTACAACAGGTTCTGCTGGCATAACTCCTAGAACCTGGTAAACATAGACCCGCTACTCTCGAGTACAAGCGGCGGGAGTCTACGCTCCATCCCCAGCCTGGGAAGTAGCTGGAGCAACTGGGATCAATCTCGCCAGAGCTAGAGTACCAAACATGCTCATGAAATGTGCCAATGTCTCGTGGAGTACAGAGGTAGTAGCAGGCATTTCAGGTGCCTGCTTCCCAACCGGAGCTACTGGTGGCTCCCCAGTCATTTCTCTAGCAAGGGCTCTAGCTGCAGCACGTTCCTCTTCTCAGCCTCTACCTCAGCCCCAGCCTCTCACTGCTCTAGTTAGGCTCATGGCTGTCTGCTCAGCTCACTGGTAGTGTGCGTCCTCACATGCATATCTGTACCGATCGGAAAGACTCTACTAAACTTTCTTGTAACATGGAGCTCTAATACTAATTTGCCACGACCCCAAAGCGCACCTTAGGAATTATGAAGGCACCCAGTATCTAAGACTATGTAAGCCAAACATATGATAACTTATAATAGAAATAACTAGCTCAACTAAATAAACATTTAACTGATGAATGAAGTAACATTGCTAAAACGGGGCAATAGTTATATAATCCCAAAACCCGGTAGTACATACTCATAAGATATACTGAAATACACTAGAATCTCAAAATATAATACTGGTTTGAGATGATGATAAACAATAGTAAAGATAATATCAGATGGTGACTCTGAGGCCTGCAAGCATAGTGGCAGGTATACCTTGAAGTCTCCGCAACAAATCACAAACCCTATCTAACGTCCGACATGCTCAGAGGTACCTAGATCTGCACAAAAATATGCATATCAAAATATGTACTTAAGTAGTGTCACGCCCCGAACTTGCGAAGCATGACCGACGCTTAACTGAGTTAAGCCTGTGGAGCAAGCCTACGCTGCATCAACCTATCATCATAACTCATGCATGATTAATCAAAACATAATTAGATCTTGACTTTCATATTGAATACATTTGGCTGAATGACCCTTAAATTATTTTTTCTTTTTCTCTCGTGATCGGTACATAACTTCAAAAATATCTGTGAACATAAATACATGACGAAACTTAAAAATTAAATACATGACCCACAGTGTACATGTAGCTTCTATAAAAATAGATACATAAGCACATAAAACCAACTAGACTCGAATACCCACTGGAATTGTAGGGGGCTCACCATAATCTGCTGCGCAGAAGATCCCTATCAAAGATCCATATCATCCTGTAGAAGTATACCTACATCAATTAAAACATGCAGCGTCCCCGACAAAAGGGACGTGAGTACATATGGAATAGTACTCGCATATAAGGGCAACAGAACAACATATGAAATGATGGTAATTCAAATAAGAAGCAAACAAAGTACATCAAGAACTACAAACTATCCCATAGATTAACATTTCAAGTCTCGTTATGCTTACATCATTTTAAACTTCGTTTAGGATTAACTGTGCCATATGAACTATGCGTGAAATACATAATATAAAGTAATTGAAACAACATGTACACACAAGGCCAATGAAAGTGGCACTTAATGTCTGCGTTAACAATGCGTCTCACTAGACCGTCCATATCCCTCTCTTATCTTACACCTATACATTTCACCTGCGCATTTCATAGACCGTTCACATTGTGTACTTATACTATACACTTGTGCATTTCATAGACCGTTCACAATGTTTACTTAGACAATACACATGTGCGTTTCATAGACCGTTCATAGTATCATCTATACAATACAGAGTGCATTTCATAGACCATTCACAGTGTTTACTTACACAATACAGCTGTGCGTTTCATAGACCGTTCACAGTATTTACTTACACAATACAAATACACACGTGCATTTTATGGACCGTTCACAATGTTTACTTACACAATACACCTGTGTGTTTCATAGACCGTTCACATTATTCACATATCATACACCTATGCGTTTTATAATCCGTCCATAGGATAACATACTACATTATATACCTATGTATTTCATATCTCATACATAGGGTTCACCTATATCATTATACACCTATGCATTTCATAGCCCTTCCATAGGGTCACATATTACATTACAATATGCCTATGCATTTCATAGACCGTCCATAGTGTTCCTTACATAATACACCTATGCATTTCATAGATCATCCATAGGATTACATATCATATTACACACCTATGCGTATCATAGACCGTCCATAGTGTTCACATATCATGTTGTACACCTATGCATTTCATAGACCATCCATAGGATTCACATATAAAATATGATACGCCTATGCGTTTCATAGACCGTCCATACAGTTTATTTATATTATATACCTATGCGTTTCATAGACTGTCCAAAGTGTTTACTTACATAATACACCTATGCGTTTCATAGACCATTGAGGTTCATAACACATCATTATGAACATGACCATATATAAACCTAAAGCGACATGACTAGTGCTACATTTAAGGTCGTAAGTTCTCGTATCATTGGAATACTTCATATTTATGTTCATACACATCATGGAGGAACACAACTCATTACATTAGCATACATATGGTACATTAATAAGTCTATTTCAGTGTCACATGGCCCAAATACGTTATCCATAAGATTTATTGTCACTTAGCATAGGACATCCCTCTTCCACTTCATTATATACTCTCTTGTCATCTTAAGGTCATTAGCTAAGTTCATGATTCTTGAGGGCTTAACATCATAGTCATTTACATTAATTATTTTTGTAGCTTACATACTATGATTGAAACCATAGGGATATACAACACATCATAATTCTCATTTTGGAAAACGACCACATTTCATGTTCGAACCATCACTTACTTGTACTTGCCATGCGTGATCATAGGACATCAAGAATATTTAAAATATTAGGAACACCATAGACTCTCCTCATGAGGGCATAGGAGCTTATAACATATTTGAAACATAAGTACAAATGCGTTCATCTCATAACCTTTCACACCATATATCAGTACTCAATTACTTTAACTACTTATACCATCATTATTTCATTGGCTCCCTTAGCCATACATATTATGCTTCATTCACGGCACTGTGGCCATATATCATATTCCGCACTTTCATTTCTTTTCTTTCAAGGATTATCATCATAAACATCATCATATAGAATAATCTTGAAATATCATTCCCCAAAAGGGCAATACACAATTTCAAATCATGAATATGTAAGAACTCAAAACATATTGGAAATACCTAGCAGGCATAGCATTAGTTAGAACAACCACATTTGGACATGACTTGAGTAGATAAGCTTTTGGATAATTCTATTTTCGGAGTCAATTTAGAATAGTTTAATCAAGGCTCATTTCATATTATTTCACACATCATTTCATTTCATTGGCACTATTGGCCATAAATATAACTTTCATTCTTGGCACGGTGTCCACACATTATGTCCCCAGCTCACTACATTCACATTCAAGCATCTTTATAGATTATCGAAAACAAAGAATCTCTAATCACGACTTTTAGTACACCTATGAGAAATTAAGAATCTTTAGCACATTGAAACTTCTTACACAATTTGGCATAATAGCCTTCACTTGAAACACTACTTGGAGTCATAATATTTTTATACCCAACTCATGCCTTGAACATATTCCAGAAGGATAACAACATATGATAAGAGCACCCGGAACATATTTTGAACATATACCTTTCAACACAAAGCTTATTCGGAATAGTTAATTTATAATGAATAACTCGGGACTTACAAGAACATCATGGGATTCAATTATAGGAGAGAAGTTTAGCCAACATACCTTGCTTGAGCTTCCCTTAGTTTACCACAATGCCCCAACACTTCTAGAAATTCCAATCAACTAGATATATAACAAAATTGAACTATAATTAGAGTCATGACCCAAATCGAAGTGCCACAACTGACACTCGGTGCCTACTCAACCAAGCACCATGTACCTTATCCTTCTTTACTATAAGACTCGTCACGGGCCATGGTAGTCCCCACATCTATATATATAATTAACAATATTAGAACTTAACTCACATAACTAATTCAAAAAGATTTATATAGATACATAGGGGCCGACATGGTTGTTGACATGTCATACCTAAAACTATACACAGGACACTGTCTACAAAACCTCTAAGAAAACATAACCGTATTATATAAGTCTGGACAGGATTCCCGACTTCCTTATTAAACAAAATAACATATATAGAACGTGACTCGGGCAATACTCCTGGAGGAAGTGGAGCTCACCAACCAAAAGATGATATTTGGAGGCAGCCTATAGTGGATAGTCCTCACCTCGCCTATCTACACCTACGTGGCATGAAACATAGTGCCCCAGGAAAAAGGATGTCAGTATGAAGAATGTACCGAGTATGTAAGGCAGAAATGAAACGTAATAATAAGATACTATCTCAGGGAGGGATAAAAGTCCATTTATAACCTCTGACTTGTCACTGAGGGCTATAATATATACAATAAGACCCATATCGTATATATAAATTAAACTATAATATAATAGTTTTGATTACATCATTCTCATGACATTAACTTCCTAATTGATCAGTGGTAACTGTCCGACTGGCCGTAGCACGGTGGTAAATGCATGACTCCCCAACCGGCCAGAGCTCGGTGGTAAATGTGTAACTGCCCAACTGACGTAGCTTGGTGGTAAATGCGTAACTGCCTAACTGGCCGTAGCTCGGTGGTAAATGATGATGCATATAATACCATTATGAACATTAATATCTTTATCAAATACATCAATAGGCAACTAGATACATACTTATATATGATTGAATAACATTTTACAGGAATGAATAACGTAAACCATCATAGTTACTAAGAGTAGAACCATTTATGAAAGAACATTATGCTTACATATCATTACTTGGATCGTGCAAAAAGGAAAGAAGGGATAGCCTTAATATACATGAGCCAGTTCTCTGCACAACCCTTCTAACACACGACAATTACGACAAAACTCGTGATGGCAAGATCAGAGCCGGGAAATATTCGTATGATATTCTTGAGAAATATTATATCGGGCTTCTTTAGAGTCACGTTGTTAAGATGCTTAAGGAATTTCTTCTACTTGAATTCTTGAATTCTTGCTGGAATATTCATTGCATAACACTTAATATAAGACCTCCCTTTGAATTAGAGATGTTTCAGGCTTGAAATGGTTGGCCCCCACATATTAATGACTAAGACACATAATATATATAAATGTGCCACCTTTCACTCATAGTATAAGTGTCATAGTTTTTAAATTGTGGGGGCTGCCACGTTAAGCCTCCTTAAATATATCCAAATTTTTACCCCTTTTCCTTAATTAACTTATTAATCCTCCACTAATCAAATAATTAACCAATTATTCACATAATTAAGAATTATCTCAAATTACTTAAAATACTACTCACTTGACACACTTTATGTACCCTACTATCATGGTCATGTGGTACCTTGTATGGCACTAGTCCATAAATACCGGGTATTGTAGCTCGGACCGTATTTTATCCCAAATCGACAACCTTCAACGAAACTCATTTTCTTTGATTCGTTTACCCTTTATCTTTCATGGAACTTACTTATCACCTATTATAAATAGCATAAATGCTCATAACCTCAAAAATAATCTCATCTCCGAGTCTACGTCGATTAACTTATGACAAAACGTTAACGTAAGAAATGCGGGATGTAACAATTAGGGAGAGATTCATGGTTTTAGCTCAGTTAATCATTTCATCAAGCAATATGTGTGAAATTTCCACTACAAGATTTCTATGGTGGAATCCTTTCACCCCACAACAAATCATTTACCATTTGTAGTTTAACAACCTCCACAATTAAGAATCATACTTCTTATTACCTACTTTTAGTCCAAATCTAGAAATTCTAGGGCTAGGGGTAGAATGTTACCTCTTAGATGAAGATATAGTGATTGGTTTCCTTGCTTCTTGAAGATTTGGACAAGAACGGATGATTTGCATGCTAGGTATTCTCCTTCTCTCTCTAAAATACTCTCACTTCTCTCTAAAAATCAAATTTTTACCTTGCAAAATGACCCCCTAAGGCCTTATATCTAAATTGGGTCGGATAAGAAAATTTCCAAAAATGACCCCCAAAATCAATATTGTGGTGCAATTATGTGGTAGCAGAATAAGTATGTGGCCAGCGGAATGGACGCAAAATGACATGTCAATTTCGCGATGCAATTCTGCGATAGAAGAATCAATGTGTGGCCATCGGAATGGCCACAAAATGATTTTCAAATTTTGGGTTGTTTCTGGTCCATTCCGCGATGACATTGTGCGATAGAATAATCATTCCACGGCCATTATGCGATAGCAGAATCATTATATGGCCAGCAGAATGGCCACAAAATTATTTGAAAATTTGCCAACTTTCGCCTTCACTCCGTGACGGATATGCGGTCCGCGGAGTGATTTTGCGGTCGAACAATGGACCGCAGAAACGCCATTTTCTACAAACATTTACCTCTAACTCCCCAATGCATTGTACAACCCAAAAAGTTTGCACCGTGACTCGTTTTCAACAACTTTACAATACATTAGCCGACCTCGGCACCATGAAAACCCGGGTTATAGGTAATATTTTATGGGGCCATACAAGTAGTGACGAGGTACGTCAAGACATTTATTAGTCAAGGAAAATCTGAACAAAGTTTTAGTATAAAGCTAACAGAGAAAAGAATATCAAGATAAGGCTAACAATGTAGAGAACGCTAATATAAGCTAACTACGGAAATAGAGGCAACATATAACAACATGAAGTAAACATGTGATAAAGCCGCAAAATTATCATTATAGAAATAGAAAGAAGGGTGAAGCAAAGTAAGGAAAACAAATGATGGTCTAAATAATCAAGACATTTCAAAATGAGATTTCCAACAAGAATCACCCCGAGGTACCACACTTCAAAATCACAAATCACAAATCATAATTCATAAATCTTCGTTATATCGCCGCTTGAGTCTTACATTGGATTTTATAAAACATTATTCCCGAAATAGCTTCACGCGCTTTAGGCCCCTTATCTCGTCGCGTGGCTTCAAGTAATTTCCCTTACTAGCAACACGCGTATCAATCCCACCTTATCTCGCTGCATGTGCATCAATATAACCACCCTTATACCGCCACATGTCGCATTACATCACAACACAATAATCAACTCATACCACACTTGCCCATGTACCACAACATTGCCAAAACAACAATACCAATAACACAACCAACATAGCCAATAGCTCAACAACAATGTATACAAGAGTCTCTACAATAACCTAATGAAACGGAAGAATAAACTCAACCAAGAAAGATGTTCCATGTAATATTAACTACCAATTAAATGCAAAAAAGGGTAAACTCAACAATGGAAGATATAGCATGTACTAACCAATTCAATAAAATGCTAGCAAGGATAAAGTCAACAATGAAGGATATAACATGTGATAATAACTTCAAATAAATGCAAATATGAACAAGNTAACCAATTCAATAAAATGCAAGCAAGGATAAAGTCAACAATGAAGGATATAACATGTGATAACAACTTCAAATAAATGCAAATATGTACAAGCCAAGATTCTAAAACCGGTCAATGTCAGCATATAAGCCCGTGTACACACTTGTCACTCATGTACACATCTTTCACATAAATCAAACAGTGCAATTTAAACCAAATCATACGGGGTAGTTCCTCCACTCAAAGTTAGGCAAGATACTTACCATAACTAGGCTAAATCATCAATCTAAAATGGCCTTTCCTTTAGAATTCACCTCCACATGACTCTAATCTAACCCAAAATGACCTAATAATATCAAACAATGCAAGAGAAACCAATTCCGATAAATAATCTCATGATCTTTACACAATTTCCCAAAAGTCAACAAAAATAAACACCAAGCAAGCCTAGTCATGTCACGAACCCAATTTCCCTTTGTAGGATGTCGTGATGGCACCTAGTCACTAAGACTAGGTAAGCCTAACATACATTCAATATTAACTGAGAATTTATAAAGAACCTTTAATTAACACAACCATTATCATATAAAGAAACTCCGTAACTCAACATAAACACAAACTTTCCAAAATCCAACGAATACAAGGCGCAATCTATATAAGATGGTACTGAACATCCCTATACATAAGTGTCTATAAAAGGATATGAAAAGAAAATATACTAGATAGAAGGTGACTCCGAGGCTTACGGACGCTAGCATGTATATCTTGAAGTCTCCAAACTGGGCTCGTCTCGCAGGTGCTTGGACTGGTACGAGGTATTTGGATTTGCACAAACAGATGTGCAAAAGCATATCATGAGTACACCACAACGGAACCGCTTAGTGCCAAGCCTAACCTCGGTGGATTAGTGACGAGGTCAGGTCAAGGACCTACTGGAATAAATAAGAAGTTGGACAAGTATATAACAGTGAAATAATGATAGCAATAGAAATGAGACACTAAAGAAATACATAAAGATTAGCTACACTAAACTAAGGCAAATAATGCATCACGAAAGGAAAACAAGTAATTCTATGACACGGAGAAATGCAACATAACACAAGTGAAGTAATAGAAAAGTATTAACAAGAATCACTACTGAGGTACCGCCTCGTAGTCTCAAATCACAAAATATTTCACAATCTTTCCTTATATTACCGCGGATCCTTGCACTTAGTTATGAAAATCATTTTTCCCAAAATAGCATCCCGCAACCCACCTTATCGTACATCATAGATTCAAGTAGTTCCCATACTAGCAACACACGTATCAAGCCCACCTTATCTTACCGCATGAGTTTCAACCCCAAGCCTTATACCACCGCATGCATATCAATATCAAAACGTATCACAAATCACACCTCAAGTGCCCAATATCACAACTTGCCAACGAAATCAACAATAATGGTGTTTTCACAATAAATAGCCCATGGCTTCACCGCAATATGCACAAGAGTCTCACAATAATATCCGGAAGTGAATAACTAACTCAATAAGAATAGTATTCCACAACTTTACAACCTTTCCTTAATGTAAATCACGACCTTTGTAACTGAATACCAATTTCAACAATAAGTTGTTCCAAAAATTACAACTTCAAGTAAAGAACTCAACGGTTAAATCATGAATATAGGAATTAAGGAAACAATACTTCAACTGAACATGTAAAGGCAATTGACAAGTAACAGATAAGAAAAGTAGAGAACAAGAAGATAGGCTAATAATGATGATGATTATAACATGTTAGGGTAACTCAATTAAGACATGAAAGGAATCTACATAGCTAAATCCGATAAATTTCCATATTTAGCCCGTGTACATACTCGTCACCTTGCGTACACTGTTTTCACATATCTCACTTAACGCAAACCACAACCAACCCTAATGGGTAATTCCCCCTCACACAGTTAAGCAAGACACTTACCTCAAAACATGCTAACTCAATCCACTAGTAAGCCCTTCCATCGATTACCTAACTCCGGACGACTCGAATCTAACAAAAACAACTTCATACCATAAATATAAACTATAGAAAACTATTTTTAACAATAAAGTTACGATCTTTACAAAGAAACAAAAAGTCAACCTGGGCACACGACTTGGACCCTGAAAAAAATTCAAAAATCCGAACACCGATTCTATAATTAGTCCAACCATACAAGAATTACTCAAATTACATTTTAAATACCCAAATTTTAGCCTAAGAAGTTTTCACAAAATCTTCCAACTCAAATCACTAATTAAATGATAAAAATAACAACGGATATGTGTAATATGACCAATATCGATTTAGAATCTCTTACCACGATGAATTTCTTGAAAATCTCTCAAAGGTTCGCCACAAACCGAGCTCTCTAGGTCGGAAAATGAATATTGAAATCAAACCCTCGAACTTATCCCTTTTCTGCAGAGTGATTTTGCTTTTGCGGAAAGGGGTCGCATCTGCGATGTCCCACATATGGAAAATCCATCGCAGGTGCGGTTCCAACTAATGTACTGAAGGCTCACACCTACGGAGCCATAAGCATTTCTACGCAAGCGCATCTGTACAGGGTCCTCCGCTTCTGCGACCCCAGGCTGGCTATCTTATTCCACTTATGCGATACATTCCCCGCATCAGAGAGTCTGCTTCTGCGGACAAATGACCGCACCTGCAGTCCAAGCTGGGCAAGGCCAACTTTGCTTCTACGGTGCCTCACCTGCGGCCCGAAATGCGCATGTGCGATCGCACCAGAGATTGAACAATGCCTAAGCTCCAAATTTGTTCCTGATTCAATCTGAATCACACCCGGGGCCCCCGAGACCCCGTCCAAACATACCAACAAGTTCCAAAACACAAAAAGTACGTACTCGAGGACAAAAATCACATCAAACAACGTTGATTCTATGAATCACAACCCAATTCAAGCCAATTGAAAGCATGAACTTCCGAATTCCAAAGTTAACGCCGATTCATACCAAAACAACTCTGATTTACTTCAATTTTGCACATAAGTCATAAATGACAAGACAGACCTAGTCCAACTTCCGGAATCGAAATTCGACCCTGATATCAATAAAGTCAACTCCCTATCAAACTTTCCAACCTTCCAAACCTTCAACTTTCTAACTTTTGCCAATTCAAGCCGAAACGACCTACCTTCAAATCAATATCCGAACACGCTCCTAAGTCCAAAATCACCATACGGAGCTATTGGAACCGTCAAATTCCATCCCCGATTCATCTATAAAAAAGTCAAACTACGGTCCACTGTTTCAACATGAGCCTCCAACTTAGGGACTAAGTGTGCCATTTCACTCTGACACTCACCCAAAACCAAAACCAAACACCTCAGAAAGACAAATAACCACTATATCAAATAGAGGAGGCAATAATTAGGGGATCGAGGCTAAAATACTCAGAACGAATGACAGGATCGATACAAGTCAACCCCGGGTCTGCCGAGTTAAAACCCGAGTCCAAGAATAGATCTCGACTACACACAACCCCACGAGTCCATATATGTGTTTTAGTCTCAAATCTGAGTCGGATTTGACTCTCAAATCTCAAATTTTTATTTTTCAAAACATATACAAAATCTCCAAAACCTTCTACTAAATTCCTTGTATTAGAGGTTTAATCTCTTAACTAATCATGCAATAAATTTAAATAGATTAAGATCACATACCAAATTGTTGTTAGTAAAAATCCCTCCTAAAAGTCTCCTCTTGCCGAGTCTAGGGTTCTAAAATATGATAAACGAAGCTTAGTCCCGGTTTCTTCAGGTGCAAAAACCGCAAATGCAACCTTGTGTTCGCATTCGAGAACCCTTGCAATTGTGAAACAGGGATCGCAAAAGCAAACCCTGATAGCCCATTCAGATGTCGCAACTGCGACTAAGGCTTCGCAATTGTGATGGTAGCCTTCTTCGCAAAAGCGTCACAATGGTCACAAATAGGACCAAATCCAACTTTTTTTGGTCTTGGAAAATGCGATAAGGGCGTCGCATCTACGGCATCTTGACCTCTCCTACCCTATCTGCTACGATAACTGCAGCACCGACAACTTGTAACCAGCTCAATCCAATCTAAAACACATCCAAAACTCACCTCAGCCCTCGGGGCCCAACACAAATTATTCATACAAGTCTTAAAACATCGTACAAAATCGCTCGCACCATCAAAGCACCGAAATAAAATCCAGAACCATGAATCAGACATTAAAATGCATGAAATTGCACCATGAACTCAAGAATCACTACCAAGCATCCGATTCTTATCAAACCAACTGGAATGACACCAAATTTTACATACAAGTTCCAAATGATAAAATGAACCTATTCCAAGTCCCAAAACCAAAATCTGAACCCGCATGGTATAAAGTCAACCTTCAATAAAAACTTAAGAAATTTCAAAACCGTCAAATTGCCAATATTTAGCTAAAATAGCCAAACTATGTTAGGAACCTCCGTATTCAATTTCGGGCACACGTCTAATTCCAAAATAAATATACGAACCTATTGGAGCCCTCAAAACACCGCTCCAAGGTCGTTTTTACAAAAGTCAAATCTCGATCAATATTTCTAACTTAAGATTCTAGACTAAGAACGAAAAGGGCCAAATCAAGCAAAAACCTTTCCGAAGCAAAACCAACAATCCTTGCAAGTCATAAATCCACAAATACACAAGTGTGAAACATAAAAAGGGAAAACAGGGCTTAAATAGACAAAACGGTTGGTCAGGTCATTACAGGTTCATCATTGGCTTGCCCAATGACAATGTTGGGCACCATCACGGTCCAAAGTGTGATTTGGGTGATGACAGTGATTGTATGTTATTAAGTGGGGCATTTGATCCAGGAACCTGGAGTGTGCTAAGAGTGTGTGCTGTTGATGATATCTCTGTGCAATTATTACTTGACATGTATATTTTACATATAGGCATAAAAAGGCATTTTCCTCATGCTAGACGGTAATAGGACATTTGATGACTTGGAATGTATATTGACATTTAGGCATAGAGATGTATTTTCCTCATGCTAACTTGTAAATGAAAAGGCATATTTGTAGTTGAAAGGGTAGAAAATCACAGTTCTTGATAAACTCATATTTTCGTGATTCCGTGAAAGATTTGGACTTTAGCTGTTACACTTGTAAAACATGTCTACGTTTCCTGTATTTATGATCGAGCTGAATATGAAACCATTTTAGTTATTTACTGTTAATGGAATTATCACATCCTTCATTATTGCACCCTATTTTGCACGAGTCAAAACAAGATTCAACTTGTGGTTTCCCTGTTGATGATAAAAGAGAGTCGCCACCTAGTATTTTAAGGCATAATAGGGTACCTAGTTAATTACTAAGGTCATTTCTTTATTAGTCTGCTAACCGGTGAGACTTTGGGTAAGGGTTATTGTTCTTCTAAGGGGAAGGTGTTAGGAACCATCTACCTGAGGTAGCTCAATAGGACTTAGACTAGATTTAAAGGATTAGTTGTATTTATTCTTCATAACTAGTGTTTGGGGGTACGACATACTGTACATATCTAATTTAGAACTTGTTATTAGAAAAGAGGATGTGTAGTTTCGAAAGGATATAAGTTTATAAAAGTCTTGAAGATAATATTTGTATGTATTTATGCATGAAAGAGTTTTGGGGTATTGTACAAAATGTTTATGTTTATAAAACATGTGAGATGGGGGCTAAGTTATCAAAAACGATTTGTATTTAAAGACTATGGCCATTTATGTAACTCTAATAAGGATATTGTAAAACTGGGTCTAAAATATACCTTTCATTTTCATATTTCATTTTTACTTTGAAGAAATCGTTGGGAGGCCTTTTAAAACTAGGAAGTGGCGCTTGTATAAGAGGACTCGATTTAGAAGGCCAATATCGGGTTCCATTTATGTTTTTTGAAAGAGAAGCTTATCCCTTGCAAAAGCTGTTTTTGATTCCAAAAGACTTCGTAAATGTTGTAAGTATGGATTAATAGTATAAACAACATATGATTAACGAATTAAGATTATCTACTACTAGGTCTAACATTTATTTTAATCCAATGTTTTTTAGGCTTGCCTAGATTATCTACATGATTCAAAATATAGAGTAAAATATTCAATCAAATATGGTAAGTGCTATATACAAGCGTAAAACAATAATGAATGTAAATAAAACAGTAGAGAGAAAGTAGTGACTTTGGTTTGGGCCTGAAGAGAGGTAGGCCCAACAAATAGTAGAAGCGGACATCAGCAAATTTCAGACTTCCAAATGAACAGGTACAAGACTTGGGCCTGAGTTCTTTGAGAAATCGGCAGGTCCAATGGTAATACATGTTCAAAATGAAAGAAAGAATGTCATTAGATATGCTACTCTAGGTGTAGAATCATACTTGAAATAAACTAGTAAAGGTCCAACGAATTATAACAAACAATAGGAATAATCAAGAATATGAAAATCATACCAATGTGGGGTCACATATGTCAAAATGATTCATATTGAAAACCTTTTGTTGTCATTAAAAACTAAACCTAAAGAGAGTAATGAATGTCAATAGGTTAGAGGCTAAGGGTAGAATACCATACAAGGCCAAAGCACTCTTTGGATCCCTGACACTTCACACTTCCCAAGTATCTAAGGGCCCAGGGAAGTGCTTGTGTCAGGGAGAGTAACCCAACTAGGAACTAAACTCTACTCACAAAACCCCTAACCACTCATGCTCATTCTCCCCTACAGGTCTAAGTTCTAATGGCAGACTTTCATTGCTAACCCCAACATCACAGTGATACCATACCACGAAACTGTATATACATTTCCCATGATAATTAATGTAGAATACCATAGGACTACAAGACAACCTATTCACATTGTTGTAACAACATTTCAAAAGCTAAGTGTATGATTCACAATGAATGACATGACATGTTAGGTATGATCAAAAGAAATCAACTTCAAGCATACATAGAGACAAGAGCATCATCAGATTTCTAATAGAAAACCAAACACCTGAGATCACATGTTTTATGAGTAAAGTAAATGCATTTTGTAAAATCCATGCTCACAGATACACTTCTCCATAACAACTTTTAGATAGATTAATCAAATATTGGTTTTAAATTAATTCTGGTGTTCTAGCATACACACAAGTTAACAATTTCAGTGGGAACTGCTAAAGAATGTTAACATTGATGTAAGTTAGCAGCTTCAGTTGAATTTCTTAGTGTTAAGAACCAAATCCTAATCTGTCGTGATGGCGCCTAACGTGGTACTAGGTAAGCCGACATTTCACAATATTCCAACACTTTTAATAGAAAATGAGTTTTATAGCAGTTTTAAATAATGAAAAGTTCTCTTAAACGGGATAGAAAACCCAAAATATAATCCGGAAACTCCTAACATCGGGGTTCCACAGAGTTCAGGAGCATCTAAATATCACAAGTTTGGAAAAAATACTATTTATGATAGTCCGAAACTAAATACAATAATAGAAAGATAGGGAAGAGAAATAAGGTCTGTGAACACCGGGCAGCTAACTTGAAATCGCGAAAGGATCAATTGCGCAGAGAATAAACACCCACCGTGTTCGGAAACACCTCGATCTGCACTGAAGTGCAAGGTGTAGCGTGAGTACAACCAACTTAGTAAGTAACAAGACTAAATAAATAACTGAAAATAGTGATGAGCTTCATAGTTATAGTTCAATTGCAAAAATCTCAATATAAGTAGGTAGGTATGCTTTCAAGTTCGGCAATTTTAGTCAAATAAGTTAATTGATGTCAAATTCAAGTAAAACAGGATGTAATACCTCTCACACTATTCAAGATAGTGATATATAGCAGCTAAGTGCAACAATAATTAAATCAAATGCACCATCTCAAAGCAACAGTCACTCTGCACTCGGTACTCGGCCCTCGGCCCTCGCACTCAGTAGGTACTTGCACTCACTAGGGGTGTGTACAGACTCTGGAGGGGCTCCTTCAGCCCAAGCGCTATAATCTACATTGATAACTCACGTGCTGCACGGACAACTCACGTACTATAATATCAATATCGGGATCCGCACAGACAACTCATGTACTACACTGACAACTCACGTGCTATAGTATCAATATTTTCACAATCAGGCCCTCTACCTCACTCATTAATCATTCCCTCCAGTCTCTCGGCTCACAATACTTATGCTGAGCAGCCCAAATCGATGATATGAGATGTGACAATATAAAATTGCAGAGACTCAGATATAATATGTAATAATGAATGCGACTGAGTACATGACTGCAATTAAGCAAATAATGCAACCACAAATAACGGCCACAATGGGTCCCAAATCACAAATCTAGCCTAAGAACCTTTCTTCATTTTCTCTAGTTTTCCACCCCAAATCACAAATTTAATGATAACATCAAAGGAATAATCATGGAAATTAACCCAAAATAGCTAGGAATCACTTACCCCAAACACCCACGCGAAAATCTCTCCAATAAACGCCTTCCACCGAGCTCCCAAATCAATTTTTATGTTATGAACTCAAACCCTCGTTTTTGAAACTTATAAATCTGCCCAGTTAAGTCTTCATCATGAACGCGACCTTCACCTCGCGTTTGCGTAGCATAATTAAGTCCACTTCCCAAAACCTTCTACGTGAACGCGTTCAACCACACGCGAATGCATTGCTCTGCTGACCCCATACATCAACAACGGGACCTTCCTTCCACGAACGCGTAGACCAAATGTGTGGGGTCCTAGCTGCCTCCTTTCCTTTTCGCAAACGCGTCACCCTTCTCGCGTTCTCGATGCACCCACTTCCCAAACCATCGCAAATACGGCCCCGACTTCACGAATGCGAAGAAATTATCCTCACCTACCACAAGCTACCCTTGCGAATGTGAAGAAGGCCACCAGCAAATGCTTCAGCAGTTTCCCAAGAGCAAAATTGATCCGTTAATCATCCGAAACTCAGTCGAGGTCCTCGGGATCTCAAATAAACATATAATCAAGTCCCAAATCATCATATGAACTTATTCGAGCCCTCAAATAACAACAACCAATACCAAAAAACACGAATCTCACATAGATTCAAGCCTAATGAACTTTGAACTTCCAATTTCAACAAACGTTGTCGAAACCTATCAAATCACGCCCGATTAACCCCATATTTTGCACAAAAGTCAAAAATGACACCATGGTCCTACTCCAACTTCCGGAATTGGAATCCGACCCCGATATCAAAAAATCCACTCCTAGTCAAACATTTCTAAAAATCCAACTTCTGCCATTTTAAGACTTATTCAATAACAGACCTCCAAATCACATTCTGGACACGCTTATAAATACAAAATCACCCAACAGAGCTAACAGAACCATTAAAACTCCATTCCGGAGTCGTTTACACATAAGCCAACATCTGTTACACTTTTTCAACTTAAGCTTCCAACCTTGAGACTAAGTGTCTAAATTCATTCCAAAATTCTTCCAGACCAGAACCGACTACCCCAACAAGTCACATAACAGCTATAAACAACAAAATGAGTAGTAATTAGTGGAACAAAACTACAAATCTAATAATGACCGACTGGGTTGTTACATCCTCCCCCTCTTAAAAAATCGTTCATCCTCGAACAAGTCTAGAAACGTACCTGGAGCCTCAAATAGGTGTGGATATCTTTTCTACATCTCCCACTCAGTCTCTCAAGTAGCCTCCTCAACTGGCTAACCTCTCCAATTGCAGAGACTGAGATATAATATGTAATAATGAATGCGACTGAGTACATGATTGCAATAATGAAAATAATGCAACAACAAATAACGACCACAATAGGTCCCAAATCACAAATCTAGCCTAAGAACCTTTCTTCATTTTCTCTAGTTTTCCACTCCAAATCACAAATTTAATGATGAAACAAAAAAAAAGCATGGAAATTAACCAAAAATAGCTAGGAATCACTTACCCCAAACACCCATGTGAACATCTTTCCAATAAATGCCTTCCACCGAGCTCCCAAATCAATTTTTATGTTATGAACTCAAACCCTCATTTTTGAAACTTATAAATCTGCCCAGTTAAGTCTTCATCATGAACGTGACCTTCACCTCGCGTTCGCGTAGCACAATTAAGTCTACTTCCCAAAACCTTCAATGCGAACGCGTTCAACCACATGCGAACACATTGCTTTGTTGACCCCATACATCAACAACAGGACCTTCCTTCCACGAACGCGTAGACCAAATGTGTGGGGTCCTAGCTGCCTTCTCTCTTTTTTTGCGAACGCCTCACCCTTCTCGCATTCCCGATGCACCCACTGCCCAAACCACCGCAAATGCGGCCCTGACTTCACGAATGCAAAGAAAATATCCTCACCTACCACAAGCTACCCTTGCGAATGTGAAGAAAGCCACCAGAACTGGACACCAGCAAATTCTTCAGCAGTTTCCCAAGAGCTAAATCGATTCGTTAATCATCTGAAACTCAGTCAAGGCCCTCGGGACCTCAACTAAACATACCATCAAGTCCCAAATCATCATACGAACTTATTCGAGCCCTCAAATAACAACAAACCACACCAAAAAACACAAATCCCACATAGCTTGAAGCCTAATGAACTTTGAACTTCCAATTTCAACAAATGATGCCGAAACCTATCAAATCACGCCCGATTAACCCCATATTTTGCACAAAGGTAACAAATGACACCATGGACCTACTCCAACTTCCGAAATTGGAATCCGACCCCGATATCAAAAAGTCCACTCCCAGTCAAACATTTCTAAAAATCCAACTTTTGCCATTTTAAGACTTATTCAATAACAGACCTCCAAATCACATTCTTGACACGTTCCTAAATACAAAATCAACCAACAGATCTAACAGAACCATTAAAACTCTATTCCGGAGTCATTTACACATAAGACAACATCTGGTACACCTTTTCAACTTAAGCTTCCAACCTTGAGACTAAGTGTCTCAATTCATTCCAAAATTCTTCAAGACCAGAACCGACTACCCCAACAAGTCACATAACAGCTATAAACAACAAAATGAGCAGTAAATGGTGGAACAGAACTACAAATCTCATAATGACCGACCGAGTCGTTACATCGTCCCCTCTTAAACAAACGTTCATCCTCGAACGAGTCTAGAAACGTACCTGGAGCCTCAAATAGGTGTGGATATTGTTTCTGCATCTCCCATTCGGTCTCTCAAGTAGCCTCCTCAACTGGCTAACCTCTCCACCGCACCTTCACAAAAGCTATGTTCTTTGACCTCAACTATCGAATCTGCCGATCCAAAATTGCCACCGGTAAGTGAAATCACTATCCAATTGGACTGTGGTGAATTCCAAAGCATGAGCCGGATCACCGACATACTTCCAGAGCATATAAACATGAAATAGTAGATGCATATTCAACAAAATAGGTGGCAACACAAGCTTGTAAGCCATGTCATTAATCCTTTGAAGTACCTCAAACAGTCCAATATACCGAGTGCTCAACTTGCCCTTCTTCCTGAACCTCATAGCACCCTTCATGGGTGAAACCTTGAGCAGAACCTTCTCCCCAACCACGTAAGCAACATCACGGACCTTCCTGTCGGCATAACACTTCTGTCTAGACTGCACCGTGCGAAGCCACGATTGAATCAATTTATCTTTGTCCAAAGCATCCTGAACCAAGTCAGTACCCAATAACCAAGCCTCACCCAACACAAACCAACCCACTGGAGATCGACACTGTCTCCTGTACAAAGCCTCATACGGAGCCATCTAAATGCTAGACTGGTATCTGTTATTGTAGGAAAACTCCGCGAGCGGTAGAAACTAATCTCATGAACCTCTGAACCTCCGAAATAAATGACACAAGCACGTTGTGTGTCCTCCAATATCTGAATAGTGTGCTCGGATTGTCCGACCGTCCGAGGGTGAAATGTTGTACTCAACCCAACCTGGGTGCCCAACTCTCGCTGCACGGCCCTGCAATACTGCGATGTAAATTGTGTTCCCTAATCTGAAATGATGGACACTCGCATACCGTGAAGGCGAACAATCTCGTGGATGTAAATCTCAACCAACCGCTATGAAGAATAAGTAGTCCCAACTAGAATGAAGTGCACAGACTTGGTCAGCTGATCCATAATTACCCAAATATCATCAAACTTTGTCGAGGTCTATGGGAGACCAACTACAGAATCCATGGTGATCCACTCCCATTTCCACTCCGAAATCCCTAGGATCTCAAGCAATCCACCCGGTCTCCGATGCTCATACTTTACCTCCTGACAATTAAGGCATCGAGCTATAATACCCACTATATCCTTGTTCATTCTCCTCCACCAATAGTGCTGCCTTAACTCCTGATACATCTTCGCCACATTCGGATGAATGGAATACTGCAAACTGTGGGCCTCCTCAAGGATCAACTCACGTAGCCCATCTATATTAGGCACACATATCCGGACATGCATCCGCAACACACTATCATCGTAATAGTAACATCTCTGGCAACACCGTGCTGGACCTTGTCCTTGAGGACAAGAAAATGAGGATCATCATGCTGGAGATCTCTGATCCAATCCAATAAGGAAGACCAAGAAACCGCACAAGCCAGAACCCGACTGGGACTCTGAAATATCTAATCTCACGAACTGGTTGGCCAAGGCCTGAACATCTACTACAAGCGGTCTCTCACCAACATGAATTAATGAAAGGCTACACATACTCACTGACTTCCTACTCAAGGCATCGACTACCACATTGGCCTTCCCGGGATGATACAGAATAGTAATATCATAGTCATTTAGCAGCTCCAACCATCTCTGATGTCTCAATTTTAGATCCTTTTGTTTGAACAAGTGCAGAGGCTCTGATGATCTGTAAATACCTCGCAAGACACACCATAGACATAGTGCCTCCAAAATGTCAATGCATGAACAATTGAAGCCAACTCCAAATCATGAATATGGTAGATCTTCTCATGGGTATTCTACTGGCGCGAAGCATAAGCAATCACTCTACCCTCTTTCATCAAGATACACCCAATGTTGATCCGAGAAGCATCACAATACAGTGTATAATAGCCTGATGCTGAAGGTAAAACTAGAACAAGAGTTATGGTCAAGGCAGTCTTGAGCTTCTGAAAGCTCTCCTCACACTCATCCGACCATCTGAAAGGAGCACCCATTTGGGTCAATTTGGTGAAGGGCGATGCAACAGACGAGAAACCTTGCACGAACCGATGATAATAACCGGCTAAACCAAGAAAGCTCTGAATCTCTATAGCTGAGGACGGTCTGACCCAACTTTGAACCGCCTATGTCTTCTTTTGATCCACCTGAATCCCCTCACTGGACACCACGTGCCTAATGAACGCCACTGAACTAAGCCAAAATTCACATTTAGAGAACTTGGCAAAAAGCTTCTGCTCCCTCAACCACTGCAATACAATCATCAAATGTTGGGCATGCTCCTCCTCACTATGAGAGTACACCGATATATCATTAATAAATAATATGACAAACGAGTCAAGATAAGGCTAAGATACATTGTTCATCAGATGCACGAACGCTGCTGGGGCGTTGGTCAGCCCAATAGACATCACAAGGAACTTATAATGATCATAACGGGTCCTTAATGCTATCTTAAGGATATTCGAGTCCCGAATCTTCAACTGGTGATACCCAGACCTCCAATCAATCTTAGAAAACACCATCGCTCCTTAAAGCTGGTCAAATAGATCATCAATGCACGGCAAAGGATACTTGTTCATTATGATAACTTTGTTCAAATACCTATAATCAATGCACATGCGCATAGTACCATCCTTCTTCTTCACAAATAGAACCAGTGCACCCCAAGTCGGTGCAGTAGGCCTAATAAACCACTTATCAAGAAGTTCCTGAAGTTGCTCCTTCAACTCCTTCAACTTAGCTGGTGCCTGTCATGCCCCAAACTCGGGGAGCGCGACCAGTGCTCAACCGAGTGAACTCGGCCGAGCAAGCCTGTTAGACTTCCTTCTATCCAAACTCATCCATGAATAAAGAGGATATGCACTCCATTAATGAAGCACTAAAAATATTTCATTAACAACTCACATTTAATTTCCATTTGCAGCTTTATTCATAATATCCAAATTATTACAAGTTTATAGAAATAATAAAAAATATGTTTGCCAAATACTAACATGTCTAGTTCAATTCCCCATATCAAACACCACCCACAACCTGCCTATGGAGTATCTAAGTACAACAGAAGAGTAGTATGGAAGTGTCGGTAACAAGGCTCCGGCTATACCTTAAAGGACAATGTACAACTCAAAAGACATCAGGCCCGAAATAGAGTAGGGCTCACAAAAACATGCTGAATAGATAGTGACTGCTAACGAGGACCAAAGCTGCTCGCTGATGAACCACCTGCATCCATTGAAGATGCAGCGCCCCCGGCAAAAGGGACGTTAGTACATATGGAATAGTACAAATATGTAAAGATAACTGTCCTCTGTCAAAATAGAATGCCAACATAAAAGGGAAAACCATGGAAACAACAATCAACAATCAATGATATCCAATTTCCAAGTTAAAACATATTAATTTCCAAAATACGAAGATAATATTATTTTTGGTTGGGAAATCTTTATCACTGATATACCACTGTTCACAATATCACCGTTCACAATACCAATATTCACAGTACCAATACCAATGTACTTTTAGCATGAAGTCCGATTATCACCCGATCGGCTAGGCCATCTCATTAGAGACATCAACCACCATCACTCTCAATACCAATACCACCGTACTTTTAGCACGGAGTGCGATCACGACCCGATTGGCTAGGCCATCTCATTAGAGACATCAACCACAATCACAATTTCAATTACAATTTCCAGCACAATCACCACCATGTGTGCGGCATGGTGTCCGATCACTACTCGATCAGCTAGGCCATCTCACCACAATGCCGTGTGTATCGACATCATCCTTTTCTATCAATAATCTCATCCCAAATAAGGGGAATAATTTTATCACATCAATATCATCCCAAACAAGGGGAATAATTTTATCACATCAATCTCATCCCAAATAAGGGGAATAATTTTATCACATCAATCTCATCCCAATTAAGAGGAATAATCACAATCCACTCCAACATCGGCACGTGTAGTTTCGGGGTTAGGTTATTTCAACCTACCCTTGCTAGATGACTATCGATACTCCCAAAAACATTTTTTTGATTTGCTTACAAAGAAAACAACAATACAAATGCATCTACCTCATAACCGTTCATACCTTATATAGCCTCATTGGCTCTTTCAACAACTTTCAACATCATTATTTCATTGACTCTCTGGTCATACATATGATTCTTCATTCATGGCACAATGGTCGTATTTCATATTCCACACTTTCATTTCTTTCTTTTCATGGATCATCATCATAAATATCAACATATATAATATTCCAGAAATCACAACTTTAAGTTCTTTGAAAATGAAGAATTTAAGCACAATAGATTTCTCTCCAAGAAATGGAGTAAAATGATTGGCAATTGAAGCACAAGTTAAAATCATAAACAAGTAACACACCATTTATTCTTGAATTACTTTTGCCCAAAATGGGCAATATACAATTTCCACTCACGAATAGGTAAGAACGCAAAACATATTAAAAATACTTATAAAGATAACATTAATTAAAATAGCCACATAGGGGCATGACCTGAGGACATAAGCTTTTAGACAAATCTACTTTTAAAGTAATTTTGGAACAGTTAAATCAAGGCTCATTTCATAATGTTTCTCACATCATCTCATTTCATTGGCACCTCTAGCCACAAGTATAACTTTCATTCTTGTCACAATGGCCACACTTTATATCTTCAACGCACTTCTTTCACTTTCGAGCAACTTTATAGATTATCAACAACAAGGACTTTCTAATCAAGACTTTAGGTACACATATGAGAAATTAATATTCTTAAGCATATCGAGCTTTTTTCATACAATTTGGCATCATAACTTTCATTTGAAACACGACTCAAAGCCATAACATTTTAATGCACATCATTCTTGAACACATTGATGAAGGATAACATAATGTGATAATTGGAACACATTGTGAATAGATACATCTTTCGACACTTTGCTTACTCTGGATAATCGAATTTATTAGGAACAACTCGGAACATGAGAATTAGGAACTTGAGTCAACAATACTTGAAACTTATGGGAGCATCATGTAATTCATTTCTAAAAGAGTAGTGTATCCAACATACCTGGAATTCGCCCCTTAATAATACTACGACATTCCACCACACTAAACAACTTCAATCTACAACAATGCAACACAATTGCACCAATATTAGCAAGATTTCTATACTTTAAGTCATTTAGACTTTTTTATCAAACGTGCAGTATGCATATCTTTCTACAACCCCCTCCAATGGAATTTATTCACCTAACAACTACCTTCCACACCAATGATTCACCTCACAATCGCCTCTAGGTCATCCACAACTTCCATTAGCACATGCATGTCCAACAATTTAATCCCAAACCATCAATCTCTTCAATTAAGCAAGTTTACAATCTCTACAACACCAACACAACCCGGGTTAGGCATTTGTGGTCTCCAATCACCATCCCATAAGTCCTAACACATAGTTCATACATAAATAATCACCATAGATTAGTTAGAGATGGTAGATATACCTCTTGTAGACCAGATCTTGAAAGACAACTTTTGGGGTGTTCTTGAGATTTTGAAGAAATTCTATGAAATCCAATCAAAACCTTGTTGTAACTAGTGACTGAGAAGTGAAATCATCATAAAACACACTTAAAAACTCACCTTAGTTGTGTATTGGGAGCCTTGGCCGGATGGGTGATGGAGAGAAAGCCCTAGTCTTGAAGAGATGACTTATCCCCTCTCTCTACCCGTCCTTGGGGTTATTTAATTGGCTCCTACGTGCATGGCCACGCACCTGGGCAACTGGCCGCCTACACAAAGCAAAAACTCCCAAATATGCGCGGCTGCGCATCTGGGTTCGCATATGACATAAGTCCAGTAAAATTGCCATAACTTTCTGTATACATATCTAAATGACTAACGGTTTGATGCGTTGAAACTAGGCTCAAAGGGATTTAATTTGATAGGTTGTTAATCACATAACTGCTTACATATATGTATATATGCTCATCCAAAGTTTGGTCTTGTGCGTACTGATTTGGGACTTTAATCTATCATGTAATTTCCAGCTTGACTTAGACTTAGGGCTCTCCTTATACCCCACACCACTTATAATATACCTCGTACACTTCTTATCATATCTAGTTGACATCCATCATAATAATAGTCCTCGTCTGCACACAAAATAATATAATTAGTGCACATCAACTTTTTTAATAGCGCTTAAGTACTTCAAAATTTTTTGGGGGTGTTACACTTTTATTATTACTATTATTATTACCTAAATATATATAAACTGACTCTCTCCCTTAAGAACGTTGTCATGCCATCCATCCTTAGAACGAGTCACCCGGTTCACACAAAAACTACCTTTGAAAAGAATCATGGCATTAAGAAAACCAAAGTCTTATTATTTACGAAAACATAAGAAGATGATACTAACAAAACAAGAACTAAAGTGGAAAATTAAAGAAGCTAA
>AWOL01S0012543.1:1184-33520 GCA_000715115.1 Nicotiana otophora
TAATTGCATATGCGTCGCGGCAATTGAAAGTTCATGAGAAGAATTATCTTGTTCATGACTTAGAATTGGCAGCCATTGTTCATGCGCTAAAAATTTGGAGGCATTATACGGTGTCTCGTGTGAGGTATTTACTGATCATCGCAGCCTTCAGTATCTGTTCAAACAAAAAGATCTTAATTTGAGGCAAAGAAGATGGTTGGAGTTGTTGAAAGACTATGATATCACCATTTTGTATCACCCCGGAAAGGCCAATGTGGTGGCCGATGCTTTGAGTAGAAAGGATGTGAGTATGGGCACTCTTGCGTATATTCGGGTTGGTGAGAGGCCATTAGCTGCAAATGTTCAGACTTTGGCTAATCAGTTTGTGAGGTTAGATGTTTCAGAACCCAGTCGAGTTCTAGCTTGTACAGTAGCTCGCTCTTCTTTATATGAGTGCATTAGAGAGAGGCAGTATGATGATCCTCACTTACTTGTCCTTAAGGACACGGTGATGCCAAACAGGTTGTTGTGGGGGAAGATGGGGTTCTGCGAATGCATAGTCGTATTTGTGTGCCTAATGTGGATAGGCGTCGTGAATTAATTCTTGAAGAAGCACACAGTTTCAGGTATTCTATTCATCCAGGTACCGCCAAAATATATCAAGATTTGTGGCAACATTATTGGTGGAGGAGAATGAAAAAGGATATAGTTGCACATGTAGCTCGGTGTCTGAATTATCACCAAGTTATGTAAGAGCATCAGAGACCTGGTGGTTTGCTTCAGAAGTTAGAAATTCCTGAGTATAAGTGGGAGCGTATCGCTATGGATTTTGTTGTTGCGCTCCCACGGACTCAGAGAAAATTCGACACAGTTTGGGTCATTGTGGACAGGTTGACCAAGTCAACACATTTCATTCCAGTGGCAGTTACCTATTCTTCCGAAAGGTTAGCTGAAATTTATATTCGTGAGATTGTCCGCCTTCACGGTGTGCCCGTGTCTATTATTTCAGATCGAGGTACGTAGTTAACCTCACATTTCTGGAGGGCTGTACAACGTGAGTTAGGCTCGCGGGTGGAGTTGTGTACAACATTTCATCCACAGACAGGCAGACAGTCAGAGCGCACTATTCAGATATTGGAAGATATGCTCTGCGCTTGTGTTACAGACTTTGGAGGTTCATGGGATCATTTCTTGCCACTTGCGGAGTTTGCTTATAATAATAGCTACCAGTCGAGCATTCAGATGGCTCCATATGANTGCCACTTGCGGAGTTTGCTTATAATAATAGCTACCGGTCAAGCATTTAGATGACTCCATATGAGGCATTATACGGAAGGCGATGCCGATCGCCAGTTGGTTGGTTTGAACCCGGAGAAGCTCGGTTGTTGGGTACCAATTTGGTACAGGATGCCTTGGATAAGGTCAAGATTATTCAGGATCGACTTCGCACAGCTCAGTCTAGGCAAAAGAGTTATGCCGACCGTATAGTTCGTGATATTGCATTCATGGTTGGAGAAAGAATATTTCTCCGGGTTTTACCTACGAAAGGTGTAATGAGGTTCGGAAAGAAAGGCAAGTTGAGCCCTAGATATATCGGACCCTTTGAAATTCTTGAAAGGGTGGGTGAAGTAGCCTACATGATTGCATTACCACCTAGTTTATCAGTGATTCATTTGGTGTTCCATGTGTCTATGCTCCGGAAATATCATGGTGATCCGTCCCACGTGTTAGATTTTAGCTTAGTCCAATTGGACAAAGATTTGACTTACGAGGAGGAGCCGGTGGCTATTCTAGCCCGGCAGGTACGATAGTTGAGGTCTAAGAGCTATCCTTCAGTTCGAGTGCAATAGAGAGGTCAACCGGTAGAGGCATCAACCTGGGAGTCCGAGTCGGTCATGCGGAGTATATATCCACACCTTTTCTCCAGCTCAGGTACTTTTTCTAACTCCGTTCGAGGACGAACGTTTGTTTTAGAGGTGGAGAATGTGATGACCCAAAAATGTCATCTTTACATTTAATAAGTAATTCTGTGTTCTAAGACCTCAAAAAGTACCATATATCATTCCTCGACTTGTCTGCACAGTCCGTACAATTTTCTAAAAAGTTTTTATGTGAAAAATAGATTAAAATGGGAAATAGAGATTTAAACCTTAACTAAGTTGACTTTGGTCAATATTTTGAGCAAATGGACTCGGATCAGTATTTTGACAATTCCAGTAGGTCCGTATCGTGATTTGGGACTTGGGCGTATGCCCGGAATCGAATTCCGAGGTCCCTAGCCTGAGATAATGGAATTTTGATGAAACATTAAAAGCTTGAAAGCTTAATGATTTCTAAGAAATTACTGATGTTGGATTTATTGACCTCGGATACGTATTTTGGTTCCGGATCCCGGTATAGGTCCACTATAATATTTATGACTTGTCTACCGAATTTGGTAAGAATCGAAGTTGATTTGACGTGATTCGGACGTCCGGTTGTGAATTTCTTGAAAATTTCCTTTGATTTGGTGTCCGATTTGTAGTTCTAGGTGTTAGTTTGGCTATTTGATCGTGCGAGCAAGTTCATATGATAATTTAGGACTTGGGTTCATGTTTGGTTTGGAGCCCCGAAGGCTCGGGTTGGTTTCGGGTGGTTAACGGATCATTTTCGGACTTAGGAAATCTGGTTTTCTGCAAACTTCATGCTTTTGGTGTGTTCTTCTTTGCGTTCGCGAAGGTACTCTCGCGCACGCGAAGAGAAAATTGGAGCTGGCATATTTTGTGCTTCGCGTTCGCAACAGAGTGACCGCGTTCGCGAAGGCTTGAGGTTCAAAGCTTTGCGTTCGCGATCGAAGCCTCGCGCTCATGAAGGCAAAGACGCTGGCCAAGAAAATTAGCCTTCGCGTTCGCGAAGGGCATCTCGCGTTGGCGAAGGCCAAGCCAGGCAAGCATCGCATTCGCGAGGTAGCCCTCGCGTTCGCGAAGAGTAAAAATTGGACAACACAAATTTGTGCTTCGCGAACGCGAGGCACTGACCGCGTTCGCGAAGGATAAAAATTCGAGAAATAGAACTTAAGTTCTAGAAAATGGGATTTCAACCCTTTTCCATTTTTGAGCTCGGGTAAGGCGAATTTTGGGCGATGTTTACGAGAAAATATTGGGGTAAGTATTCCTTATCCTATATTGATCATATTTCATGATTTCATACTCATTTATATCATGAATTTATGGAAGAAAAATCAGTTTTTTATAAAATCTTCCAAAAACGAAAAGTTAAGATTTGAAGGTCCATTTGATATTAGAATTGGACAATTTTCGTATGGTTGAACTCGTATCGGAACGAGTGTTCGAATTTCGTGAGTTTTTTTAGGAATTGAGATGTGGGTCCCACTGTCAAATATTTAAATGAATTTTGGATTTTTATCCGAAAATTAGTAAATTCATATGGAATTAATTCCTATGATTCGTATTGAATATATCAAATTGTTTGTGAATAGATTTGAAACTTTTGGAGACAAATTTAAAAGGAAAAGTTGTGGTCGAGTAATTGATTAGAATTTGCAAAGCGAGATAAGTGTCGTGGTTAACCTTGACTTGAGGGAATAGAACCCTTAAATTATTTGTTATGTGAATTGCATGTGAACGACGTATAGGCAAGGTGACGAGTGTCTATACGTAGTCAAATTAATTATTTGCCTACTTACTTGGAAAATTATAAATTAATTATTATAATAATTATTTCTCTCCTATTCTTTGTCAAATATTAATTCTTGAATTCCTGCATTAGTTGTTACATGTTATTTGAATTATGTGCCTTAATTGTTATTTGACATTTAGCATATTAATTATTAAACTGTATATTTTCTCTCTGATTTCCATAATAATTTGCTATTTGTCTTTGTTTGTTTCATAATTAAATCATAATTATTGTATACTTGTTATCTTATAATCTTATATTAATTGTTGCATTTATTAGAAAAATTCCTTCTATAAAAATTGGTAAATGAATATACTGGAGGAGCGGGTTTCACGCCGCAACAGAATTGATTATAATGAATATATTGGAGGATCGGGTTGCACGCCGCAACAGACTTATTTAAAAGTCGACATACATGTATATATATTGGGGGTTGGGTTGCACGCCGCAACAGACTTGATTAAAATGAATATATATTGGAGGAGCGGGTTGCACGCCGCAACAGAACCGAATGTGAATATATTGTGAGAGCGGGTTGCACGCTACAACAAAATTGATTATAATGAATATATTGGAGGATCGGATTTTGACGCCGCAACAAACTTATTAAAAGTCCATATTGGAGGATCGGGTTGCACGCCGCAACATACTTATTACAAGTCTATATTGGAGGATCGGGTTGCACGCCGCAATAGACTTATTTAAAAGTCGACTTACATGTATATATATTGGAGGATCGGGTTGCACGCCGCAATAGACTTGATTAAAATGAATATATATTGAAGGAGAGGGTTGCACACCGCAACAGAACCGAATGTGAATATATTGTGAGAGAGGGTTGCACGCTGCAACAGAAATTGAATGTGAATATATTGTGAGAGCGGATTGCACGCTGCAACAGAATTGATGGAAATGACAATTGGTTATGACTGTTGAGTTGGCTTCAATTATTATAAATGAATTACCTTATTTATTTCTATTATTGTTGTTATTACTAATATTGCGTATAGGTAATGTAAGTGACCCACCTTAGCCTCGTCACTACTTCGTCGAGGTTAGGAGACTTGAGGTATAATTGCATGGCGTCCGCAGTTCTGAAGTCCCCGTCTATTTTACTTCAGTTGTGTGTTTATTTTCAGACAACTTTATTTTATTCAGACCTTTATTTGTATTTATTCTAGAAGCCCGTGCACTTGTGACACCAATTCTGGGATAATATTTAGACACCATTGTATTTATGAATTATTTCACTATATTTCAAACTTTACTTTCGCTTTTGTTTCCTTGATTATTAAAAATGTAAAGATTGTTTAAAATTTGGTTAATATTATTCTAACGTTGGCTTGCCTAGCAAGTGAAATGTTAGGCGCCATCACGGTCCGAAGGTGGGAATTTCGGATCGTGACAGTCTTTGTCTAACACTATCTACCTTTCTACTTTCAATTAAATATATCTCTATATTTAATTTGTCTATGACAATATGTTGTATCTTGCTTGTTGTATTTAAGCCTTTTGAATAATTGTGATGACCCGATAGGTCATCTTATGTTTTAGAATTCAATTCTGCGCTTTGAAGCCTTAAAAATCTTATTTTTACCCTCATTGATTTGCATGCACAGTCTGGGCGTATTTCTAGAAAGCTTCTATGTTAAAAATGTGAAAAATTGAAATTTTGTTTTGAAAACAATTTGAGTTGACTTTGGTCAATGTTTTGAGCAAACAGACCCGATTTTACGTTTTAACGGTCCCGATGGGTCCGTATCGTGATTTGGGACTTGGACATATACCCGAAATCGAATTCAGAAGTCCCTAGCCTAATATATCGGACTTTGTTGAAATTTGAAAGCTAAAGGCATAATGAATTTGAAGTCTTTGACCCATAGTTAACTTTTTGGATATCAGGTCCGTATTTTGGTTCCGAAATCCGATATAGGTCCAATACCATATTTATGACTTGTCTGTCAAATTTGATGAGAAATGGAGTTGGTTTGACGTGATTCGAACGTCCGGTTGTGAAATTAGAAGCTTCAAAGTTTTCTTAAAAATTTCATTTGATTTGGTGTCCAATTCGTAGTTCTAGGTGTTATTTTGGCGATTTGATCATGCGAACAAGTTCATATGATATTTTTAGACTTGTGTGCACTTTTGGTTTAGAGCTCCGAGGGCTCGGGTGAGTTTCGGATAGGCTACGGAGTGAAAATAGGACTTAGAACATTGCTGGTATTCCCAGTTCTGGTGCAGGCCTCTGGTATCGCATTCGCGATACCAGGCATCACATTTGCGACCTCTGAGGGGTTCGCATTTGCGAGCTACTCATTGCAAATGCGAAGAGTAGCTGGGCCACCTTATGTTCGCATTTGCGATACAAAGTTTGCATTTGTGATGGGGAATTGGAGGGGAAATTCTTCGCATTTGCGATCATGGGGTCGCATTTGCGATCAGTCCAGTTCGCATTTGCGAACTATTCTTCGCATTTGTGAAGAAGCAGGAATGAGGAGACCTTCACATTTGCGATAGGTTCTTCGCATTTGCGGGGCTCGCATTTGCGGGGCTCGTATTTGCGAACCCCGGGTCGCAAATATGACACCTACAACTGATCAAAACTTGACTAAGATGGAATTTTTGGTTCATTCTTCAAATATTCAAACTCAAGAACCCTAGAGGCGATTTGCCAAAGAACCTTTCTTCCCCAAAACATTGTTAAGTGATTCTAAACTAGTTTATTTCAATCTTTTACTACTTTTCCTAAGATTTCAACCTAAAATCTAGAGTTTTCATGGTGGAAATTGGGATTTTTTGGTAGAATTAGATATATTTGTAAAATAGGGATTTAGACCTCAAATTGAGGTCGGATTCCAAAATAAATTACATAGCCGGGCTCGGGGGTGAATGGGTAATCAGGTGTTGGTCCGAATTTCGGGTTTGAACCAAGCGAGTCCGGGTGTTGAATTTTGTTGACTTTTTCAATAATGACCTAAATTGAATCTTTTACAATCGTGGGTGATTCCTAAGGCTTATTTTGAATCATTTAGTTGGTAATTTGCTAGATATTGTTGGTTCGGAGGCTTGTTTGAAAGGCAAAGCTGTGGTTGAGCTTTGAGTGGTCTTTGGAGCGAGTAAGTGTTGTGTTTAACCTTGACTTGAGGGAATTAGGAACCCTCGGACTATGTGCTATGTGATTCCCAAGTGAGCGGCATATATGCGAGGTGACGAGTGCTTATACGCCGTCGTATTATCTGTTTTCCTTGATTTACCGCTTTTCCTTAATTATTTCCTTTCCTGTCTTAACTGTTATATGCTTTTAATGCTTTCCCTGCTTAATTGCTACTTGTTATTCAATATCTACTGTTGTTCACGACGTTAGTTCTTCCATAGTTTCATGATTCCACGCTATTTGCTTAAATTGACTTACTTGCACCTTCTAATTGTCAATTACTGGATTGGTCTCGCTGTATAGTACTACTCATGTAGATTTTCTATATTGTATAAGGTTTCCATTTGGTTCAGTTTGGTATTTGTTGATCGTAAAGGCTATTGTCGTCTGAACTGTAGATTTGATTGTGCATTGAGTACATGGTACTGATATGGTGGATCGGGCTGCACGCCGCAGCAACAGTAATAAGGGTGGATTGATGTGGTGGAATAAGGATGAATTTGTACTATACGGTGGGATCAGATTGCACGCCGCAACAGGTGGAATAAGGGTGGATTGACATGGTGCAATAAGGGTGAATTATGATACTGATATTGACATATGGTGGGACCGGGTTGCGCGCCGCAACATATATATATTATTTACTGTTGTTGATATCGTTACGGTGAAATAAGGAAGGATTTTATATTGTCTGGTGGGATCGGGTTGCGCGCCACAACAACCTATATGCTTCTATTTCTTGAGCTATGTTGCATTTTTCCGATATTTGTATTTGAATTATTAAAGATTGGTAATTATGGATGACACTGGTTTATTCTTGAGGTTGTGGTTATTATTTTCAGTTGGCTGTTTAATTCTGTTCAGTATTCCCATTTCCTGTCATTATTATATACTGTGTTCAGGTTGTAGTGTGAGTGACCCGCCTTAGCCTCGTCACTATTTCGTCGATGTTAGGCTCGGCACTCACAGAGTACATGGGGTCGGTTGTACTCATACTACACTTTGCATTTCTTGTGCAAATTTTGGCATTGGTCCTAACTGATCGAGAGGCGTAGCAGCTCAGACTGATTTATTGGAGACTCAAGGTAGATCTGTTGGCGTTCGCAGACCTTGAAGTCCCCAACTATCTTCCCCTATTTTTACTATTTTTTTGTTTAATCAGTTGTATTTCTTTCAGACTTTATTTGTAGTAAATCCTAGAAGATCATGAATTGTGACTCCATATTCGGGTTGTAGTAAATATTATAGCATTTATATTATTCCGCACTCGTTTCATTACGTTTTAGCTTATTTGACTTTATGTATTGAATTGAATAAAAAAATTGTCTTAATTATTCTCTAACGTTGGCTTGCCTTGCAAGTGAAATGTTAGGCGTCATCACGGTCCCGAGGGGGGGGGATTCCGGGTCGTGACAAGTTAGTATCAGAGCACTAGGTTGCCTAGGTCTCACAATTCACGAGTAGGCTTAGTAGAGCATGGAGGATCGGTACGGAGACGTCTGTACTTATCTTCCAAAGGCTATGAAGTTTAGGAACATATTTCACTTTTATTCTTCTCTGTCGTGCTATTTTTGTTCTCTCAATGCTAATTGAACGCTTATACTCTTATTCTATCGCAGATGGCGAGAACACATACCGCATCTTCAGCTGAGAAGCAGCTAGAGCCTCCAGTGGCAGCTCCTATGAGAGGCAGAGGTAGAGGTAGGGGCAGGGTTCAGCCTAGAGCTCGAGCAACAGCCTCAGCAGTGGAGCTTCAGGTAGAGCTTGACAAGGAGGTTCCAGCCTATATTGTTCCTGCCGGGCCAGCTCAGGTCCCGGAGGGGTTCATTGCCACCCCAGTGCTTCAGGATGCTTTGTTCCGTTTGGTGGGCCTTATGGAGAGTGTGGCCCAGACTGGCGTGTTCACCATGGCACCAGCCGTCTCTCAGGCTGGATGAGGAGCACAGACTCCTGCCACCCACACTCCAGAGCATATGACTCCCCAGTATCAAACTCTAGCAACTCATCGAGTCGGAGTAGTTCAGCTGGTTGTTGCGGCACAGGCCGGCGATGGGTTAGCTATGTATTTTGAGGCTTTATGGAGATTGGACATGTTTACCAAGCTCTTTGCAAATCACTTCAGTGGTGCTTCTTCAGAGCTTGACGAGGAGTATCTTGACAGTTGTCATGAGGTGCTACGGAACATGGGTATAGTGGAGACCAATAGGGTCGATTTTACTATATTTCACATGACTGGTTCCGCCAAGAAATAGTGGAGAGATTATTTGTTGACCAGACCAGCTGGATCGCCTGCTCTTACTTGGGACCAGTTCTCTCAGCTCTTCCTAGAGAAGTTTCTCCCTATCATATTGAGAGAGGAGCATCGTCGTCAGTTCGAGCGTCTCCAGCAGGCCAGTATGACTGTTACTCAGTATGAGACCCGTTTTGTGGAATTGGTCCGTCATGCTCTTCTTCTACTTCCTACCGAGAGAGAGAGGGAGTGAGGAGGTTTATTAAGGGATTTGCTCAGCCTATCAAGTTGCAGATGGCTAAGGAGACTGAGAGTGAGATTTCTTTTCAGGCGGCTGCCAATGTCGCCAGGCGAGTCGAGATGGTTCTTGCATAGGGAGGTCAGGGGTCTGACAAGAGACCTCATCATTTTGGTGGGTTCAGTTGTGCCTCATCTGGAGGCATGTGTACTTTTGGTAGAGGTCATCCTCCTAGGCCATTTCATTCATCGCTTTAGGAATCCCACAGTGCTTCAGGGATTCATGGTCCTTATGTGCCTCATTCCGGATAGCCAGCCTAATGTGCACCACCATCTCCTATCAGTGCACCTCCTATTCAGTGTTATTACCGTGGTTATCCATCCCGTTAGGATCAGTCTCAGTTTCCTCAACCACAACACCAGGATAGATGTTTTGAGTGTGGTGATTATGGGCATATCAGGAGGACTTGTCCGCGGTTATTAGGCTCGTGCCATGATTCTGGCATCGGTTGCATCATCGCCCGCTCAGTCAACTAGAGGTAGGGGTTAGGGAGCTAGAGGTAGAGGTTAGGGAGCTAGAGGTAGAGGTCAGACCGCTAGAGGTGGAGGTAAGGTTGTTAGAGGTGGAGTTCAGGCCAATAGAGGTGGAGGTCATCCAGCATGAAGCCATCCTAGAGATATAGTTCAGAGTGGTGGGGCCCAGCCCCGATGCTATGCCTTTCCAGCCAGTCCTGAGGCTGAGTCATCTGACGTAGTTATCACAGGTACAGTTTCAGTTTGCAGTAGAGATGCCTCAGTTCTATTTGATCTGGGTTCTACTTATTCAAACATGTCGTCCTATTTGCTTCATATTTGGTTATGACTCGTGATTCTTTGAGTGCTTCTGTGTATCTGTCCACACATGTGGGAGATGTTATTGTGGTAAAGCGTGTTTATCGTTCGTGTGTGGTTATCATTGGGAGTCTTGAGACTAGTGTAGATCTTTTACTTCTCGATATGGTTTATTTTGATGTCATTTTGGGTATGGATTGGTTGTCACCTTATCATGTTATATTGGATTGTCATGCCAAGACGGTGACCTTAGCCTTGCCAGGGTTGCCTCGATTAGAGTAGAGAGGGACTTCTGGCCATTATACTAGCAGGGTTATCTCTTATGTGAAGGCTCGTCATATAGTCGAGAAGGGGTGTCTAGCTTATTTGGCTTATGTCCGCGATTCTAGTGCGGAGGTTCCTTCCATGGATTCAGTACCAGTTGTTCATGAGTTTCCAAAGGTGTTTCCTATAGACCTGCTGGGGATGCCACCCGACAGGGATATTGATTTCTGTATTGATTTGGCTCCAGGCACTCAACCCATTTTTATTCTGCCATACTGTATAGCCCCACCAGAGTTGAAAGAATTAAAGGAACAGTTGCAAGATTTGCTTGATAAGGGATTCATTAGACCTAGTGTCTCCCCGTAGGGTGCACCTGTGTTGTTTGTGAAGAAGAAGGATGGATCGATGAGGATGTGCATAAATTATCGGTAGTTGAACAAGGTCACCATCAAGAACAAGTATTCATTGCCGAAGATTGATGACTTATTTGATCATCTTTAGGGTGCCAAGGTATTTTCGAATATTGATTTGAGATCTGGATACCATCAGTTGAGGATTAGGGCATCTGATGTCTCTAAGACAGCTTTTCGGACTCGGTACGGGCATTATGAGTTTCCAGTGATGTCCTTTGGGTTGACAAATGCCCCCGCAACATTCATGTATTTGATGAACCGAGTGTTCAAGACTTATTTAGACTCCTTTGTGATTGTGTTTATTGACGATATCTTGATCTACTCTCGCAGTCGAGAGGAGCATAAGAAACATCTTAGGATTGTACTTCAGACTCTGAGAGCCAGCCAGTTATATGCTAAGTTTTCAAAATGCGAGTTTTGGTTGAGCTCAGTCACTTTCTTGGGGCACGTTGTGTCGGCATAGGGTATTCAGGTGGATCCTAAGAAGATTGAGGCAGTTCATAACTGTCCTAGACCCATTTCAGCTATGGAGATCCGGAGTTTCTTGGGATTGACGGGTTATTACCGTCGGCTTATGGATGGGTTTTCATCTATAGCAGCCCCGTTGACCAGGTTGACCCAGAAGGGTGCCCCGTTCAGATGGTCAAACAAGTGTGAGGCAAGCTTTCAGAAGTTCAAGACTGCTTTGACTACAATGTCGGTGTTGGTGTTGCCCACAGGTTCAGGATCTTATACAGTATATTATGATGCATCCTGTGCTGGGCTTGGTGCGGTATTAATGCAGGAGGGCAGGGTGATTGCATATGTGTCTCGGAAGTTAAAGGTTCATGATAAGAATTACCTTGTCCATGACTTAGAGTTGGCAGCCATTGTTCATGTGCTGAAGATTTTGAGGCACTATCTTTACGGTGTGTCGTGTGAGGTTTTCACGGATCATCAGAGCCTTCAGTATTTGTTCAAGCAAAAGGATCTCAATTTGAGGCAGATGAGGTGGTTGGAGCTATTGAAAGACTATGATATTACTATTTTGTACCACTCTGGGAAGGCCAATGTAGTGACCGACGCCTTAAATAGAAAGGCAGCGAGTATGGGCAGCCTTGCATTCATTCCAGTCGGTGAGAGTCTGCTTGCATCAGATGTTCAGACTTTAGCCAACCAGTTTGTGAGGTTGGATATTTCAGAGCCCAGTCGTGTTCTAGCTTGTACAGTCGCTCGGTCTTCTTTGTTTGAGCGCATCAGAGAATGACAGTATGACGACCCTCATTTGTAGGTCCTTAGGGACACAGTGCGACACGATGGTGCCAAGCAGGTTACTGTTGGAGATGACAGAGTTTTGAGGATGCATGGTCGTGTTTGTGTGCCTAATTTGTATGGACTTCGTGAGTTAATTCTTGAGAAGGCCCACAGTTTCCGGTATTCTATTCATCCGGGCGCCGCCAAGATGTATCAGGACTTGCAGCAGAATTATTGGTGAAGGAGGATGAAGAAGGATATAGTTGTTTCTGTAGCTCGGTGTTTAAATTGTAAGCAAGTAAAGTACGAGCATCATATACTTGGTGGATTGCTTCAGAAGATAGAGATTCCTGAGTGGAAGTGGGAGCATATCACTATGGATTTCGTTGTTTGACTCCCACGGACTCAGAGGAAGTTCGATGCAGTTTGGGTCATTGTGGATAGCGGATTTCATTCTTGTGGCAGTTATCTATTCTTCAGAGCGGTTGGCAGATATTTACATCCGCGAGATCGTTCGTCTTCACTGTATACCCCTGTCTATCATTTCTGATCGAGGTAAGAAGTTCACCTCGCACTTCTAGAGGGCAGTACAATGTAAGTTGGGCACGCAGGTTGAGTTAAGCACAACATTTCATCCTCAGATGGACGGACAATCTGAACGCACTATTCAGGTATTAGAGAATATGCTTCGCGCTTGTGTTATAGACTTCCGAGGTTCGTGTGATAAGTTCTTGCCGCTTGCGGAGTTTGCCTACAAAAACATCTATCAGTCGAACATCCAAATGGCTCCCTATCAGGCATTATATGGTAGACGGTGTCGATCACCGGTTGGATGGTTTGAGCCGGGGGAGGCTCTGTTATTGGGTACAGATTTGGTGCAGGATACCTTGGATAAGGTCAAGATTATTCAGGATAGACTTCGCACAGCTCAGTCCAGGCAGAAGAGTTATGATGGTCGTAGAGTTTGTGATGTTGCATTCATGGTCGGAGAGCGGATGTTACTCTGGGTATCACCCATGAAGGGTGTGATGAGCTTTGGAAAGAAGGGGAAGTTGATCCCTAGGTTCATCGGACCTTTTGAGATTCTTCAAAGAGTGGGTGAGGTGGCTTACAAGCTTGCATTGCCACCTAGTTTATCATCAGTTCATCCGGTATTCCATGTGTCCATGCTCCGAAAGTATCACGGCGATCCGTCCCACGTGTTAGATTTCAACTCTGTCCAGTTGGACAAGGATTTGACCTATGAGGAGGAGCCGGTGGCTATTCTAGCATGGCAGGTTCGTCAATTGAGATTGAAGAGTTATCCTTCAGTTCGAGTGCAGTGGAGAGGTAAGACCGTCGAGGCAACTACTTGGGAGTCTGAGTCGGACATGCGGAGTAGATATCCCCATCTTTTCACCAGCCCATGTACTTTTCTATGTCCGTTCGAGGACGAACGGTTGTTTTAGAGGTGGATAATGTGATGAGCCGATAAGTCATCTGATGTTTTAGAACCCAATTCTATGCTTTGAAGCCTTTAAAATCTCATTTTTACCCTCATCGATTTGCGTACGCAGTCGGGGCGTGTTCCCGAAAAGCTTTTATGTTAAAAACTATGAAAAATATGAAATTTTGCTTTGAAAATTATTTGAGTTGGCTTTGGTCAATGTTTTCAGCAAACATACCCGAATTCATGTTCTGACAGTCTCGGTGGGTCAGTATCGTGATTTGGGACTTGGGCATATGCCCGGAATCGAATTTGGAAGTCCTTAACCCGAGATATCGGACTTTGTTGAAATTTGAAAGCTAAAGGCTTAATGAATTTGAAATGTTTGACCCATAGTTAACTTTTTAGATTTTGGGTCCGTATTTTGGTTCCGAAAACCGGTATAGGTCCAATACCATATTTATGACTTGTCTGACAAATTTGATGAGAAACGGAGTTGGTTTGACGTGATTCGGGAGTCTGGTTGTGAAAATAGAAGTTTCAAAGTTTTCTTGAAAATTTTATTTGATTTGGTGTTCAATTCATAGTTCTAGGTGTTATTTTGGCGATTTGATCGCGCGAGCAAGTTTGTATGATATTTTTATACTTGTGTTTACTTTTGGTTTAGAGCCCCGAGGGCTCAGATGAGTTTCGGATAGGCTACGGAGTGAACATAGGACTTAGAACATTGCTGGTATTTCCAATTCTGGTGCAGGCCTCTGGTATCGCATTTGCGATACCAGGCATCACATTTGCGACCTCTGAGGGGTTCGTATTTGCAAGCTACTCATTTCAAATGCGAAGAGTAGATGTGCCACCTTATGTTCGCATTTGCGATACAAAGTTCGCATTTGCGATGAGGAATGGGAGGGGAAATTCTTCGCAGTTGCGATCATGGGGTCACATTTGCGATCAGTCCCGTTCGCATTTGCGAACTATTCTTCGCATTTGTGAAGAAAGCAGGAATGAGGAGACATTCTCATTTGCGATAGGTTCTTCGCATTTGCGGGGCTCGCATTTATGAATCCCGGGTCGCAAATACGACACCAACAACTGATCAAAACTTGACTAACATGATATTTTTTGTTCATTCTTCAAATATTCAAACTCAAGAATCCTAGAGGCGATTTTCCAAAGAACTTTTCTTCCTCAAAATATTGGTAAGTGATTCTAAACTAGTTTATTTCAATCTTTTACTACTTTTCCTAAGATTTCAACCTAAAATCTAGAGTTTTCATGGTGGAAATTGGGGTTTTTTTGGTAGAATTAGATATTTTGAAAAATAGGGATTTAGACCTCAAATTGAGGTCGGATTCCAAAACAAATTATATAACCGGGCTCGGGGGTGAATGGGTAATCGGGTGTTGGTCCGAATTTCGGGTTTGGACCAAGTGGGCCTCGGTGTTGACTTTTGTTGACTTTTTCAATAATGAACTAAATTGAATCTTTTACAATCGTGGGTGATTCCTAAGACTTATTTTGAATCGTTTGGTTGGTAATTTGCTAGATATTATTGGTTCAGAGGCTTGTTTGAAAGGAAATTTGTGGTTGAGCTTTGAGTGGTCTTTAGAGCGAGTAAGTGTTGTGACTAACCTTGACTTGAGGTAATTAGGAACCCTCAGACTATGTTCTATGTGATTCCCATGTGTGCGGCGTATATGCGAGGTGACGAGTGCTTATACGCCGCCGAATTATCGGTTTTCCCTGATTTACTGCTTTTCCTTAATTATTTCCTTTCATGTCTTAACTGTTATATGCTCTAAATACTTTGCATGCTTAATTGCTACTTGTTATTCAATATTTTCTCCCGTTCACGACGTTAGTTCTTCCATAGTTTCATGATTCCATGTTATTTGCTTAAATTGACTTACTTGCACCTTCTAATTGTCAATTACTGGATTGGTCTCGATGTATAGTACTACTCGTGTAGATTTTCTATATTGTACGAGGTTCCATTTGTTTCAGTTTGGTATTTGTTGATCGTAAAGGCTATTGTGGTTTAAACTATTGATTTGACTGTGCATTGAGTACATGGTATTGATATGGTGGGATCGGGCTGCACGTCACATCTGGTGTAATAAGGGTGGATTGATGTGGTGGAATAAGGGTGAATTTGTACTATACGGTGGGATCAGGTTGTACGCCGCAATAGGTGGAATAAAGGTGGATTTACATGGTGAAATAAGGGTGAATTATGATACTGATTTGACATATGGTGGGATCGGGTTGCGCGCCGTAACATATATATTATTTAATATTGTTGATATCGTTACGGTGAAATAAGGGAGGATTTTGTGTTGTCTGGTGGGATCGGGTTGCGCTTCGCAACAACCTATATGCTTCCATTTCTTGAGCTATGTTGGTTTTTCCGGTATTTGTATCTGAATTATTAAAGATTGGTAATTCTGGACTACACTAGTTTATTCTTGAGGTTGTGGTTATTATTTTCAGTTGGCTGTTTAATTATGTTCAGTATTCCCATTTTCTGTCATTATTATATATTGAGTTCAGGTTGTAGTGTGAGTGACCAGCCTTAGCCTCGTCACTACTTCGTCGAGGTTAGGCTCGACACTTATAGAGTACATGGGGTCGACTGTACTCGTACTACACTCTGTACTTCTTGTGCAGATTTTGACATTGGTCCTAGATAATCAAGAGGCGTAGCAGCTCGGACTGGTTCATTGGAAACTCAAGGTAGATCTGTTGGTGTTCGCAGACCTTGAAGTCCCCATCTATCTTCCCTTGTTTTTACTGTTTCTTTCGTTCAAATAGTTATATTTCTTTCAGACTTTATTTGTAGTAAATCCTAGAAGTTCGTGAATTGTGACTCCAGATCCGGGTTGTAGTAAATATTATAACATTTATATTATTCCGCACTCGTTTCATTACGTTTCAGCTTATTTGACTTTATGTATTGAATTGAATTAAAAAATTAGCTTAATAATTCTCTAACGTTGGCTTGCCTAGCAAGTGAAATGTTAGGCGACATCACGGTCCCGAAGGGGGATTCCGTGTCGTGACAATAATATTTGAAGTTTAAGTATTATGAAAGTTAGAAGTTGTATTCCAATGGTTAATGTTTTCTTGGTAAAATTAATTATTATTATTTGAACTAATTAAGTGAAGCAATCAATTGGTTTCACGAGTAAATATGACCCCTTTTCTTTTAAGCAATAAAACATAACATAAGGTGGTTAATTTTATTTATGAACAAAGCACTATTACATACATACTACTGGAAAGTGCATCCCTTAGTTAAAACTTCTGGCAAGAGGCTCTAATATTTATTGGGAATGCAAACTCTATCAAATTTCAACAATTTTCAAGCTTGAATTGGCAAATTGTTGTGTCTTATTATACTTAAAATTATGTCCTACTTCTTCACAATATTTTGCTAGACAATATTTAGATTCATCTGCACTCCCTCAAAAATATTTTAAATTCAATTACCGTGATTAAAAATTTTAGTATCTAAATAAAGACATGGGGGCAGAATATATCTAGTGCTATAAAATAAGTTGACTAGACCACAAGAACACTAAGAGATACGGTAAAAATTATTGAGATCAAGATAAATATACTCTAATCTTTTTCAAGTGACCATAGTAGAATATGTTTTACTTGTTGCTTATGTTCCTACATAAAATAGTCTAGTAGAGTCGTTTATTAAATGATGCAGTTGAGTGTAAAACTATTACTTATGAGATTAACTCCCTATTTCTACTTAGGACATGCTATACATTACATAAAGCAACACTTATATATTTAACCAGCCAACAAGCATAAGTTCTCTTCCTCACAATTGGTTGAGGACTAGGAATCCAATCTTTCTCATCTAAGAGTATTTGATGTATGTCATATAGTTCAATTGCTACACTAAAATTTCGGGTTTTTTGATATTTTTTAAAGCCTAATACATATATATATATATATATATATAGTCCCATAACAGTATTGATGGGATGATGGGATAATTTTCTGAAGATTAATTTCATCATAACTGTCACGATCCGAAATCTGACATGTCGTGATGTTGCCTATCTCAATACTAGGCAAGCCGATAACATCAATAACCCTCGATTTCCTTTAAGTTTGAAAAACATAATATTTAAATACAATACAAAATCCTACAAATACTGATACGAACACTCCCCAAAACCTGGTGTCACTGAGTACATGAACATCTAATATGAATACAAGTCTGAAAAATACGGTCTATGATAATCTGAGGCCAAATACAGTAACAAGGAGATAGGAAAAGAGAGACAAGGTCTGCGAAATACGGAAGCTACCTCTGAATCTCTGAAAAATCAACCGTGCGACAAAATCAACACCCGCTATGCCCGAAAATACCTGGATCTGCACACGAAGTGCAGGGTGTAGTATGAGTACAACCAACTCAGCAAGTAACGATAATAAATAAGGAACTGAAGATAATGACGAGCTACACAGTTACAGTTCATTTTCAGTAATTCCAGCAGAGAGTAGGCATGCTTTCAAATCCGGCAGTTTAAGTCAAATAAGTTTTATACAGTTCAAGTTCATGTAATCAGGATATAAAATCTTTCAGAGAATTTCACATCAATGACAGATAGCAACTAAGTGCAACAACAAATGAAAAGCAAGTACAACCTCTCAGGGCAACAGATACTCAACTCGTCACAACAGCTCAACCACTCGGCTCTAAGCCCTCAACACTCACACTCAATGGGTACCCGCGCTCATTGGGGGTGTACAGACTCCGGAGGGGCTCCTACAGTCCAAACGCTATAATCTGCATGGCCAACTCACGTGCTGCACGGACAACTCACGTGCCATAGTATCAATATCTGGATCCGTACGACCAACTCACGTGCTATAGTATCAATATCTGGATCCGCACCGCCAACTCACGTGCTGCACGGACAACTCACGTGTTATAGTATCAATATTTTACAATCAAGCCCTCGGCCTCACTCAGTCATAAATCTCTCAAGTATCTCAAGCTCTCAATAATCATGAAATCAGCCCAAACAACAATGATATGATGCATCAATAATGAACAATAGCGACTGAGATAAAATAAACAAGTAAACTGTGATTGAGTACCAAATAATAATTTAGCAGATAATTCAACATGTACACGACATCTGTAGGTCCCAGCAGTACCAACATATAGCCTAAACATGTTTTCTAACATGCCTTACAGTCAAATTTCCACAACACGTAGAGAGCATATAGCTAACAACAAGTTATTCAACTTTACAGTTTCACGGAACGGACCACTCACAATCCCCTCGGTGCACGCTAGCATGTGCGTCATCTCCAAAGTAATCACATGATACAAAAATCTGGGGTTTCATACCCTTAGGACCAGATTTAAAACAGTTACTTACCTTAAACCGTGTAATTTTTTATTCCGCTATGCCCTTGCCACGAGAATTGGTCTCCGAAAGTCTCGTTTCTAGTCACAATTAATTTGATTAAGTCAGTACCAATTATTGTAATTAATTCCATAAGGAGATACTAATTTTCCAATAAAAATTCGAAATTAACTCAAAAATCGCATGTGGAGCCCATGTCTCAGAACCCAACAAAAGTTACAAAATATGAACGCTCATCCAACCACGAGTCCAACCATATAAATTTCACAAAATTCCGACATCAACTCGACCCTCAAATCTTCAATTAAAGTCTATGAAAATTTCTACCATTTTCAACTCAATCTTTACCCATTTGAACTTAACAATCTTTCACAACCTTATTAGTATGTATACATAATACTCTTACATCCAAGAATCATACTATTAATCAACCATCTTTACTCCAAACCGGATATTGAGAATTGGGGAAAGAAATTATTACCTCTTTGAAGCCCTAGCAAGATCCTTGTGAAATCTTCAAACCTTGAACAAGAATTGATGGATAAATGACTAAGTCTTCACTTTCTCTCTCTAAAATGTTCTCACTTCTCTCTAAAATATTAGATGAAACTCTTCAAAATGACCCCAATAGTGTTTTATAAGAATGGGGTCGGATTTATTAAATCAGAAAAATTTAGCCCCGAAACACACTATGCGGTCGCATATGCAACCGCATAACGCTTCTGCGGCTCGCAAAATGGCCGCGAAATGTGGCCTCTGGAATTGGGCAAGGCTGCCTCAGTATGCGGTTATTATGCGGTCTGTAGACCTGTTCTGCGGTCGCATAATGCACTGCATAACTGATCTGCGGACGCAAATTTTCCTCCACACTTGCCCCTCTCCTGATCCACTCTGCGACCATTATGCGGTTCACAGAGTGATTCTGCGACCGTATTATGGTCGCCTAAATGACCCTTTTTCGGAAAAAAAATTTCTTTACACATCGGTGCATTGTTCAACCCAAAAAGTCTTGCTCGCCGTGAGAAATTTCTATAATCTTTGTACTAATTGATCTACCTCGTCACCACAAAACCTTAATTTTCTTAGCAAAAATTTCTCTGGGGTCGTTATAGATAAGTCAACATTCGATCAACCTTTTTAACTTAAATTATAAACCTTGTAACTAAGTGCTCCAAATCATTCCAAAACCTCACCGGACCCAAACCAATTACCCCAGCAAACCAAATAACAACTGTAAATCACAATTTGAGAAGTAAATGGGGGAACAAGATTGCAATAGTCAAAATGACTGGTCGGGTCGTTACAATAACACATGAATTTTAAATTACATTATGGATCAAGGAAGAAAAAGAGAGAGAGAGAAAATGAGATACAGTCAACCCTCTCTATAACAACCTCATTTGTTCTGATATTTTTTTGGCTTTTATAGTGGATAACTGTTATACATCTATAACAGTATTTGATGTTTAAATATCTTTTGTCCGTTATAGATAAAAATTATCCAAATATAAATTACTTTTCCTTTTCTAATGTTACATATAAAAATAAAAAAATTATTTAAATTTAAAATCTCAATTTGCGTATTTCACTGGTTAAATACTGAAGAAAGCGAATATATTATTAATAAATTCATAACTAAATAATAACAATTTAAACTCTAAGCCACACACTAAAGCTACTTAGAAAAATAAATTCTTTCAGGATTAATGGAAGAATTTTGTAATTGTAACTTATTTCGTAGCTTTCATTCTCTTACTAGCGATATAACGCTTGAATTGGATTCATATCCAATTTTTCAACAAAAAAGTATCCAATAGCTTTCACTTGAAGAAAATCTAAGAGCTTAACAATTAAATCTTCTATCTAAATCTTTTTTGGCATTTGTCCAATATAAAAGATACAAATCTTCAAATCTGACGTCTTATGCAAAATAAAACTTTGTGCAATGGAAAAGATTATGTGTATATTTTTAGAATTATTATTAATAACTTTAAAGATTCTATATGACTGTTATAGAAGGGTAATTTTACAAAAAAAACGTTATGTTAGAAATATGGTTGTTGATGTTACAAGTAAAAAGTTGTTATGGAGAGGTCTAAATTAAAATATAACTTAAAAAATCAGTTCTGAATTTTTTTAAATTTTTATAGTGAATGACTATTATATAAAAATATTATTATAAAGATATCTGATTGTAGTTCGGAATTGAACTCGACTTATGAGTGGGAGACTTTACAAATGAATAAAAATTGTAAACCTTGTTAGTAAAAAAACAAATTACTTTATGAGATTAAAAAAACAAAATCGTCTTAGGGCGATGTAGCCGGAACAAAGAAATTAAGGAAAATTCTGGAGAGAAGAACGACGTCGTCCGGAGGACATATTTTAGCACCAAGCAATTGAACAGTCTATTTCGGTTTTATAAATTATTAGGAGTTGAGAAAGAAGAAAAACCTCCATAACCAATTGATGCTAGAAAGCAGCTACTGAATAAATGTCGACAGTGTACGTATTGGAACCGCCGACGAAGGGAAAAATTGTACTCAACACGACGTATGGGCCCTTAGATATAGAACTATGGCCAAAAGAAGCACCAAAAGCTGTAAGGAATTTCGTTCAATTGTGTCTCGAAGGTTACTATGACAATACCATTTTTCATCGTGTCATCAAATCTTTCCTTGTTCAAGGTGGTGACCCTACCGGCACTGGCACTGGTAACAAAAATCATTTCATTTTTTTAATCTACTATTTCAGTTAGCAGTTTGATTTTTTTGTTTACTTTGATTTACTTTGAATTTCATACTTTGTGTGTAATTGAACTTTGAAAATCGTGAATGTTCGATTGTAATTGCTATTTAGGGCTAAATGGAGCTTAGTTGTGTAATTGGCAGGGGCGGATGTAGAGCTATAGGTATGGGCCACCGAACCTAGTAGCTTTGGCTCGGATGCTATATATATGTTAAAATATTCACTAAATACGTACGAATAATTGATTATGTACTTAGTAAATCAAATCAATTGTGGTAGAATCCCTAACTCGAACCTGTAGAGTTCAAATCCTAGATCCGCCTTTGTCACTAATTGGACTTCTCAAATAGTGAGAATTTGATCATAATTACTATTGGGGCTAAGTGGTGGGAACTTAAACGTTATTCATGCATTTCATTTATGTAGTTCATGAATTAAAATGTTAAGTGTATTGGGTTAGGGGATGCATGTATTAATTTATGGTTTTGTTCATGTACTTGGGAAAAAGAGAAGACAAAAAAATAAATGAAGATACATGTACACTAGGCTTGATACATGATATGGATATCACATAAATGCACTTGTATCCTAGTCATTTTGTTCAACCCAAGTAATCCAAAGAAGAATCATTATAATAAAGAAGAAAGATTAAGGCGTTCACTCTCATCCATCAAATCTTGAATGACAAGATGTTGGAGATGCTCGAGAAGGTTGCAAGTGCAACCACCTCCAATAAAGCATGGAAAATTCTCCCAGCTTCCTTTAGAGATTGGACTAGGTGAAAAGTGTTTGACTCCAAACCTTACGAGGAGAGTCCAAATCGTTGCAAATAAGGCATTTGAGTCAACCTCTGATTATATTTCAATAGTTTTGGCTATTGTCATTCAAATGAAGAGGTTTAGTGAAGATTTAAAGGATGAACAAGTTGTTGCAGAAGTAACACGACCCTTAGATTGATGATTTAACTATGTTGGTTGTTGCCATTGAAAAGTCCAGACTTGGATACCATGGCTATTGAATAACGTATCGGATCCTTAAAAGCACATGAAGTAAGAGTGAAGAAGCTGAAATAATAATCAATTAAACAAGCTCTGCAAGCACATCTTTCTTTGGAGGAGAAAGATGAAAAGCATGGATTGCAAGAAAGAGGTTGTGGATGTGAGAGAAGTCATTGTAATCAAGAAGGAGGAGGTGGATACCTCCAAATAAATAAATAAAAAAGTTGAGACTCCAACCAAGGAAGAGGTCATGGAAGAGGTAGAGGAAGAAGGCCGACAAGGAAGGCATGACGAATCAATGTTGAAGTTATACTTGTCATGAATTTGGTCATTACTTTTGGGAATGTAAAAAAATGTGGAAGAAAAAAATTATTTTGCAGAGAGCAAAATAGATGAAGATAGGACTTTACTTATTAGATGCAAAGGCGAAAAAAGTATAGAAAGAAACTATTGGCACCTTGATTTTGGTGCAAATACTCATATTTGTGGAAAGGAACATTTATTTGTTAAGTTTGCAAAGTTGAATGGTGGCAACATTACTTTGGGAGACTCCTTGCGAGTTCAAATCAAAGGCAAGGGTATAATTCTTTTTCATTAGAAATGTGGAAGTTATCAATTTATCTCTGGTGTCTTATATATACTAGAGATGAAAAGTAATATTTGGAGTTCGGGATAGCTTTTGGAGAAAAATTATGATATTTATTTGAAAAATGAAAGGTTGACTATGAAAGATAAAGTTGGAGATTAGTAGCCAAGGTTCCTATAGCTATACTCCCTCTACTCTAGCTTGTATGACATAGTTTGACATGATACGATGCTTAAGAAAGATACGAAGGCTTTTGAAACTTGTTGTCTTAAATATGCCATAGTATTTGTGGCTATAAAACTATTGAAACTTGTGGTTTTAAACATGCAATAACATTTGTGTGACTAAAATAACTTTATTAAGGGGAAAAGGAGAAGTTTTAAGTTAATTTATTTTCAGAAATAGAAATGCGTCATTTTCTTGGCGTGGATACCACTGTCTTAAAAAACAACAACAACAACAACAACAACATAGCCACTATGATCCCACAAGTGAGATCTGGGAGGGTGGGTTGTACGCATACCTTACCCCTACATGTGTGAGGTAGAAAGATTGTTTCCGATAGACCCTCGACTCAAGAAAAGCATTTTCAGAACAAGTTTGAAAAATACAAGAGTAAAATAGTTAAGGATGAAAAAGTTAAGTTTGAAAAGTATTGACACCACCAATATATAAAATAATCATTTCTTATCTTTCAGTGAAATCTTCTTTCTTTGTCATAAAGAAGATAAAAGATTAAGCTCCAAAAATGGACACGTGATCCATCTGAAGAAGTTGAATGACTATCTTCCGGAACTTTTTTGTTCGCTCTTATTTAATGGCATTATTTCTTTTCTTTTTCTTTTAGGGTAACTGTTTTGATCTCCAATAAATCTTCATTCAGGGTGGACTGAAATGAAGAATGATAGCTTCACTAGAAGCTCTCGCTAATCAAGCTTATCATTAGTTGGGTCTCTTATATCCTCTTTTAGCATGCATTGCTGAAGATGATTTCTGTGGACTCATGCAGGTGGTGAAAGCATATATGGTGGTGTGTTTCCTGATGAATTTCACTCCCGTTTAAGATTCAAACACAGGGGTTTGGTGGCATGTGCTGGTGCAGGCTCACCAAATTCAAATGCGAGTCAATTCTTTATGACTTTGGATCGTTGTGATTTTCTCGACAAGAAGCATACAATTTTTGGAAAAGTAATCTACTTGTCTCTTTACACCAGGCATACTACATCTTGTCAAACCTTTTAACTTGTTTCTGTAGTTTTAGAGCTTCATTCCCTTATTTGCAGGTAAGTGGGGATTCAATATATAATCTTATAACATTGGGTGAAGTTGAAACTGGCAAGGATGATCGGCCTGTGGATCCTCCACCTAAGATACTATCTGTAGAGGTACCTAGATTTCTGTTTGTGCTCTCTTTCACTGCCTGTCTATGAGGTTGTGGCTACTCTTGAATTACATATCTCGTGCTTGCCTTGAGGCCCACTGGATTATCGCTCGTCTGTGGTATTACCAAAGTAGTAGTTAGATAGACTCTATGTTACTCAACAGTATTTACTATTTAGAATCAGCTTTTTAACTTACTTTTCAGCTGTTTACCTGATTATATTATGCACTTTTAGTGCTATCAAAGGTGAAAAATGCAAAAAAGCTCCGAGGTCCATTGGGCTTTCGGCGCAAAATGCAAATAAAAGGTGAGCTTTAATGAAAAAAGACGCCAATGGAGAAAAAATACAAATATGTATATGTAGTCCAAGACTAATTATTATAAGCATGAATAACAAATATATGGACAAAGAAATTGAAAAACAATTACGATAAAATGAAATATCAATTGTTCAGTATTGCCTCTTCAGGATTACGCTCATTGCCTTAGATCCTTGGTGACAACTCTGAAGCATCCGCTAAGCAAGGCGAAGCGCTCGACATGTTTTGCGCCTCGCTTCAGGAACACTAGGATGAATTGGTGGAACAAGCAGTGATGATTTGTGCAGTTGCGCAGGGGACGTGCCCAGATGGATTTACTTTTAACTTTTCCTTAACACTGTTGGGATGCAGTAAAACATGATACGGAGCCTTAAATACTAAAGAGTTCTAGTTCATCCTTCATAGTTTTGATTCAAAGAAAGGAGTATAAACGAACATTGGTAGTTAGGGCCTTACAAGTCTGGTGGGTAGTGTTCACAAGATTATTGTATTACTGAGGCTTAAAGGGGTAGCAGATAAGCTGATATTTAATTCACGGATCTTAGGTGTCAGCCTTTTTCATATGTTACATGGAGCCTCTGGTTGATGTCCCTCACCGGCATCGAGACGACAAGACATGGCTACGACATGGGATACATGCCATATTCGATCAAGCCAAAGTCACCATGTCGATGTTTTGTTAGCTCTATCAGGATTATGATCTGAGTGGAACCAGAAGAATCGTATTTTCTTGAACTATTTTCTTTTGTTCTTTTGGTTGTCCTCTGTATGCTCTCCCTGTTCATGATCATATTCTTTGTCCCATAACAACGTTAATGCCTTTCTTTGGATTTCTCTCGTTTGCTGCAGCTTTTTCCTCTTAATTAATCTTCTGTGAGAACATTGTCCATTTCTTTAGTTCTTTATTTGTTATATTGTAAGATGTCATATGGTTCTTTCTTGACTGTCGTAGTTTAATGGCTAAATAAAATCATCTCATTTTGCTTTCTCTTCTTCTATTGCTCCTCGTTTTGTTGAAAAAACTGTTCTTTAAGTGTTGGGTTTCTCTTTTTTTTTTGTTTACTAAATTATATCTAGCTTAAGAGATGTAATTTTCTGCAAATTATGTTTCCTTTAAGGTTCTTATGTTTTGTGGGCTGTCTTAGACTTATAGATCTTCTTCTACAGCCACTGGATTAGCTAACAGTCTGATGCTTATTGCTTAATTTATTCTGTGAATCATTGATAGGTATTATGGAACCCTTTTGAGGATATTGTCCCAAGAGCGAAGCTTGCAAAAGCTTTACCTTCTGAAGTGACAACTGAGAAGAAAGATGCAAAGCATAAAGCTACTAAGTAAGATTTTTTTTCCTGACTTCTAACTGAAGCAGTTATTTAGAAAGTGAAATAGTTTTCATCAATATCTTACATTTTAACAAACCCTTTTCTGTTTCCCTCAGAAAGTTGAACTTGCTTTCATTTGGAGAAGAAGCAGAAGAGGAGGAGAAAGAGCTTGCAGCTGTGAGTACAAGGATAAGAAGCAGTCATGATGTCTTGGATGATCCACGTCTGCTGAAGGAAGGAAAACATGATCAAGCTTTGGTAATGACTATGCCAATCCTGCATCATCTCTATCTACAAAAGTATCAAGCCCTCTACCTTATAGTTGCAATGTCAGAAAAACAAGTAAAATTATGACAATCTCTGGTAAGGAGTATATGTACATAAAGGAGTGCAGTCAGTTTCTTTGTATCTCATTCCGCTTATACATTGTGAGCAAGGGAAGCTCAATTTTAGTTTCTTCAAAGCATTAGCCAAGCAGAATTGAGTTTTCCTGCATGGGGATTAAGGAGGCTTCTGATATATTACTAGCTTCCTTGCTTCTGTATCCCTTTCCCTCCAAGTAGAACAGCCCTTTACTAGCTCATCACAAGTATTCTTTTTGTTAAGTTCAAAGAATGCGCTTTCCTTAAATAGAATGTGTTAAGAAGCACTGAGATTGCATCCTAGTGCTCAAATTTCTGCTCTAAAGAAGATACCTGATATAAATCCATCCAGGAAGCATGATATCGCCCATAATCACAATTTGATCCACACCATTGTAAGGTTCTACTCAATAACCTATAGTTTTCTTTTCCCAATAGGAGAGGGGTAACCGTTCATTGGATAGTTGCGTATTTGCCTGAGCGTAACGAGGATGGTTGCGTGTTAGCGTACCTGTCATGGTTGTCAGGTTTGGTGTCTTATGTATCAGACTTTGGCTCATTACAACCTAACTCTCCAAAATTACTACAATGTTGCTCTCACATTATCGCCTAACTTCCTTGTTATAGTCCCAAATCTATGCATACTGCTAATATTATGTGCTAAACATTACCTCCATATTTACCACAACTAGCTACTGTTGGGTTCCTTTCTTGTCCTTGTAATATTTTATCAATACAGTTGGATCCTCTTTGTTCACAAAAAATATTGGTAATCAGTGCGGCTTTCATTCCACATTCAACCACTATGTCATATCCTATTTGAATCATTTGCATGGAGGTGCAATTATCATTATTCCAGCTTCGTCTCCTATTTTATTCCAAATGACTTCCTCTTCAGCATCTCAAAACCTTGCAGGAGTTGTAAGATCATGCGTGTCACTCTCAGCATTATGGTCAACTTTTGGATTTTGTAGTCTTGTCACTGTTGTCTCCTCAATCATTGATACTTTTGCAATTTTTGTTAAGCTGTCATAAGCACCAGATTGATATGTTCATAGGATTTATATATGGTTTTGGTTTCAAGCTTTGGAAATAGTCTCTTGCAAATATGCAAGGTAAGACTACGTGCAATTATGTTGTGTAATTATGTGCAAGGTAAGCCAAGGTAAGACTGCGTGCAATCAACTCAATGTGGTTCGGCCCTTCCCCGAACCCTGTGCATAGTGGGAGCATGCTGCACCTGGCTGCCGTTTCTTCAGTACATATTATGTTGTAGGGTAAATAACACAGTGGAAAACTGCTCATGCAGGACTCAAATGAAGGAAAATCGACAAGGGATGTTCAGTTGACAATCAGAGAAGCTTTGGGATCAAAGAAAGAAGCGTCTAGTAAAGAATCAGACGCTGGTTTTCATGAATCCCTTGATAACAGTGATGAAGACGAGGCTGGCTTTGATGCACGTATGCGTCAGCAGATACTAAAAAGGAGGAAGGAGCTTGGCAATCCACCACCCAAACAAAAGTTGCTCAGAGGTAAAAGCATCTATTCAAATACGAAGACTAAAACCACTTTTGCAGCACACAATGTGGTCTCGTTTTGTTTGTTTTGTGACAACTCGTCGCCAAGTATCTTCTTTAAATATCTTGCAAATTCTAAGGCATTTTGTGGTGCTCCTACATATGCTTTCATTGCTGTTAGTTCATTTGTTTGAATAAGCTTAGCTACCTGAACTTCTTTTATAAAGTTAAGTAAATTTTATTGATGATGGAGATATATCCACTATACTTGTTGTATACCAAAAGGCAGAGACTCTAGACAAAACTGTGGTGCGCTATGAATGCCACCTGATCTTTTATACAAATTGGAACCTTGTGGGTGCAGCACACTGAAACTAGGAATTATAGACTCTTTCTTACATGTACTAAATCTTGCTCTATCCCTTCATAGCTTCTCTTGTTTCTCTTTCTGTATGACCCATATGAGTTATAGTGGAGCAACTTTCCATGTATGCGTCTTCTTTACATTCCTTGAGAAGATGGAAAAAAGGTTGGCGAATTGGAAGAGACAATATCTCTCCCTGGGTGGTAGAATAACTTTAATCAACAGTGTGCTTGACGCACTACCCACTTACACCATGTCTCTATTTCCGGCTCCTTCTTCAGTGTTGAAATGCATGGACAAATTAAGGAGAGATTTCTTTGGAATGGCAATAAACTATCAAATCCTATTCGCCTTGTAAATTGGAAAACAGTCATCAAAGACAAAAGGAAGGGAGTCTGGGAATTAAGAACCTTAAGAATCATAATGAAAGTCTTCTGATGAAGTGGCATTGGAGATTCAACATGGAGGAAAATGCACTTTGGAGGAGAACTTTGGTGGAAAAGTTTTCGTTGGACAATCCACGGCGCACCAAAGAGTCTAGAGTGCCTCATGGCACCGGTTTATGGAAACATATTAGAGGGCATTGGAACAAGTTTGAGTCAAACATGGATTTTATTCTTGGCAACGGAAGGAAAATCAGGTTTTGGGAAGATGCATGGTTGGGTCATACGCCTCTAAAAGACCAATTTTCAGATTTTTATAATCTATCCTTGCATCACAATGGGGAAATTGCAGATTTCTATACATCGCAAGGCTGGAATTTGAGTCTTAGAAGGAATATTAATGATTGGGAAATGGAGAGGGTAGGCCTCTTGCTACAAATGCTAAGCAACGCTGTTTTGGACCACAACAAAATGGACTCTATCAGTTGGAAGGGTCACTCCAAGGGCATTTTTTCAGTTAAAAGTTGTTACAATATGCTGGGTTTTAGCAACAGTGAGTTATGGCCTTGGAAAAAAATATGGTACAACATGGCACCTTTAAAGGTTTCTTGCTTCTCTTGGATTGTGGCTAAGGAGGCATGCCTCACAGAAAACAATCTCCAGAAGAGGGGTTTCAAGCTGTGCAGCAGATGTCCTTTATGTGAAGAACAATCTGAAGATGTTACCCACCTTTTTTTTGCATTGCAACGTTACAAACCTGTTATGGAACATGTTCTTTTCAATATTTGGTATGTCTTGGACCATGCCTAACTCCATTTCGGAATTGCTGAAGTGCTGGACCAGGGAGGGTCTAAGCAAGAAAGCTCAAAAGACCTGGAACACTGTACCTCAAGTTATCTGGCGGTCTGTCTGGCTTGAAAGAAACAGTAGAATTTTTTAAGGCAAAAGAAGAAATTTACAGTGCCTTAAACTTAATTGCATTTTGTTGATCGCTTTTTGGTGCAAATTGGTTCTTGTACCAGATGTAGATGATATTTTAGACGCAATTGCTGATTTGCACAACCTGTAATTACGCCCGTTGCATTGGCGTAGTGCAAATATTTATATAATATATTATTTACCCAAAAAAATTAAAATACATTCCTTTGAAAGCCTAGCTGAACAATGTCGTGGACATGTTAACTTGAACCATCTCAAAATTATCACACCACAATCGAGCAGTTACCTGACAATGTAATAGGAGATGATCCACGTCTTCACCCGAGCTATGTCCCGTCTGTCAAATCTCATAAGGAGTTACTTTAACATTTTCTCAATTTGCGTGCTACACCTACCGGTGTCTATAACAGGGACATGAAATATGTGAGGATGCTTGATAGTGCTCTTAATCTACTGCCTTCTCTCGACAAATATCATTTTTTCCATTTTGTGTGTCTCTTCTTACTCTTTCTATTACCGTGTTCTATGTTGCTCGGTCCTTGTTAGATACACCTAGGTGCAACGGAGATAGGTGGTGGGAAGAGTTCTAACCTTGTAGTTCAACACCTGTACTAGATTCTCAATGTTCTCCACTTCACCCACTGAGATGATTTCACATTGAACTTACCGCAGATCAGAATGTTTTTACCATGTAAATTGCACAAATTTATGTGTTTATAGGCCTGTAACTGTTTAGTACTAGCACACCCCAGTTTTACATGTATACTTGTATACAATTTTGTATACAATTTTTTCTTATGTGGCTTCATTTTGGTTAAGCTTTGTTAAAATATTTGATCATTTTGCGTTTATCAAAGAGGAGTTTAATCATTTTGCATTAATCTTCTTATTCAGAGAATGGTAATGCAAGAAATCGTTCGCCATCTCCTCCAAGGTGCAGGTTTAATCTTATTTCTCTCCATGTTGTTCTCGTTCTTATAGCACATTGCCATCTCAAAATACAACAGTAGCTGAATATCTAGTTTCTTGACCATATGCTCTTTAACCATCTGCTTGTGTCCAGCATTTATTACGTTCTACTTTTGTTGAACTACATGAATATGCTTTTTATATGAGATGGTCATATGGTTCAACAGTGGTTATCCCGAAATACTTATTACTGTTTGTTGGATAGCAGGTTACTGACAATCTGACAATATTAAGTTGTAAAATAGGAAGTTATTGAAGCTTAAATATGAGAAATTTAGTAAATTGGATAGCATGGTTAAGAAAAGGCTTCAAACTTTGATTGAGATGATGGATTTACTTCTTTTCTATATTACATGTTGTATGCTAAGGGAAAGCCTTGTTTGCTGGCGCATCTCCTTTTGAAAGGGTGGAAAATGCTTTTGTACAAATGAGGGTATGCCTTTTGTTTTCTGTTAAATTCTTGAAGCACCCATGAGGTGCTAACTAGTAGAGATGATTGTGAAGAACTATATTTTGGCATAGGTTCATTTCGATTGGTATACCACTTATATATTGGGGACGTTCTCACGAAATTTGTACAATTGTTACTTTTTTTTTTTGATAAGGTAAATTGTATTAATCAAAAGGGAGAAAAAACTCCCGCATACAAGAAGTATACAAAAGGTAGAGAATTTATATCAGAACATGATTCTCTACAAATGACGCCCAATCTTCTACACAAGTAGGGCCTGTATGTGTGCACCAAAAAGCGATCAAAGATAAAAAACTATTCTTAAGATGTGAAAACGGAGACTCAATCCCCTCAAAAACTCTCCTATTTCTCTCTCCCCAGACTAACCACATGAGAGCTAACGGGGCGAACTTTCACGCCTTTTGCTTGCTTTTTTTACGGAAACCGGCCCAGCTATATAGCATTTCCTTTACAGTGTTTGGCATCACCCATTGAACACTAAAAAGATTCAGGATTGCCCTCCATCAACCCCAGGACACAGGGCAATGCAGCATAAGATGATCAACTTCTTCCCCTGAGCTTTTACACATGTAGCACCAACTAACATGTGTAATTCCTCTCTTTCGCAGATTTTCAGATGTCAAGATCACTCCCCTCGCTGCTAGCCATGCAAAGAAGCACACCTTCGTGGGCGCCTTAGGAATCCAGATCGATGAGTATGGAAAAGTAGCCTCCTCTCTCNTATGGGAAAGTAGTCTCCTCTCTCACCAACATACTCTGGTAGAAGGATGTTACGGTGAACAAGTCATCGCCATGCAACCCCCATCTCCAAGAATCATAAGATGGATGGGGCATGTCTTGCCCGTATAGCAGTGGAGCTCCGCAATCTCCCAATCTTGCATGTCCTTCTAAAATAGAGGTCCCATACTATCCCCCTTCATGCTCCTTGCGAATTTGTTGGATCATCAATTCCTTCTGGTTTGAAACTCTGAAGACGTGGGGGAAAGAGACCTTCAGAGTAGCCTCTCCACACCTCCTGTGATTCCAAAAGCTGATTCTCCTTCCATCTCCCACCTTGTAAGTGATGTTGCCATAGAAAGCTTCCCAGTTCTTCATGATGTTCCTCCACATGCCACACCCGAACGGTG
>AWOL01S0012543.1:34542-61307 GCA_000715115.1 Nicotiana otophora
CATCAACCCCAGGACACAGGGCAATGCAGCATAAGATGATCAACTTCTTCCCCTGAGCTTTTACACATGTAGCACCAACTAACATGTGTAATTCCTCTCTTTCGCAGATTTTCAGATGTCAAGATCACTCCCCTCGCTGCTAGCCATGCAAAGAAGCACACCTTCGTGGGCGCCTTAGGAATCCAGATCGATGAGTATGGGAAAGTAGTCTCCTCTCTCACCAACATACTCTGGTAGAAGGATGTTACGGTGAACAAGTCATCGCCATGCAACCCCCATCTCCAAGAATCATAAGATGGATGGGGCATGTCTTGCCCGTATAGCAGTGGAGCTCCGCAATCTCCCAATCTTGCATGTCCTTCTAAAATAGAGGTCCCATACTATCCCCCTTCATGCTCCTTGCGAATTTGTTGGATCATCAATTCCTTCTGGTTTGAAACTCTGAAGACGTGGGGGAAAGAGACCTTCAGAGTAGCCTCTCCACACCTCCTGTGATTCCAAAAGCTGATTCTCCTTCCATCTCCCACCTTGTAAGTGATGTTGCCATAGAAAGCTTCCCAGTTCTTCATGATGTTCCTCCACATGCCACACCCGAACGGTGCTGTGATTGCCTTGGTCCTCCAACCCCCTCCCGTGGAATCGTACTTTTCTGCTATGACCTCCCTCCATAGAGAATGCTCTTCTACCCCGAATCTCCACAGCCATTTTCCCAACAAAACTCTGTTGAATACCCTGAGATGTTTTACTCCAAGTCCACCCTGAGATATGTTACTTCATGGTAATAATTCACTGCCTGCTCGTTCCTATTGATACCATCAGGCATCTTGGTATGGGCACAGTTAGATGAAAAGGTTGAAATAACTAGGAAATAAAGACGTGGTCAAAGATGAGGTTATCTGACTTAGGATGACTTTAGTATTTTTTCATCTCCTTTTTGCTGACACTATTTTTCTCGAGTAATTTGTTGCTTGCCATGTGTCCAAGGATGCATGGTTGAGATTGGGATACTGATAGCCATTAATGTCACACTCATTAAACTGCGGTTTGATTTCAAGTGGTTTAGGTTGTATGCACTCTCATGCCACATAATGAACCGTTTGATTTACAGATTACATTCAGAACTATATTCTCTTTTGGTGCAAAAGATGACTATCTTGAGAAAATCCTTAATATAACTTTTTTTCTAACATAAAATTTGTGCTTCTCTTTCCCTCAACATATTTGAAAGCTCTTTAGTTGCAAGTTTGCAGCTCACTGATCATAATTTGATTTTAGTAGGTCTGATGCTGAACATGACGATGACCGGCCAAAAGTGGATAAGTTGGCTCTTAAGAGAAAAGGAATAGGCTCTGAAGCGAGGGCTGAACGTATGGCCAATGCAGATACAGACTTACAGTTGTTGTCTGGCCCTGAACGAGAAAGACAGCTGCTAAAGCAAAAAAGACGAGGACGAAAAGGACATGAGGAAGACGTATGCCTCTAAATACTGTTAGATTTTCCTTTTCTGGTTTATGGTTAGTAATTATTTTTTATGGGGAACAAAAAAAAAAGGGTTATTGATGTAAGTAAAAAGGGGACTTTATCTGTAGGACGTAGACTATGTGAATGCACATACAGGCTGACACATACAAATACGCATCCTTTATTGAGCTTAAGACACTAATGTTAGTTAAGGTAGATGATATCCAGGGATTGGAAATACCCCCACCCATCCACCCCAGGAGCGCACACAGACACGGGCACTTAAAATTTTTCTCTCTCTGAATAGAAGAAGGAATTTTGGGGATGAAACAAAGCTTCTCTGAACGAGATGTGTCTTTATGGATCCGTTTGCATATATACTTGCCCATCCTCCTTCCCCACCAAAAAAAGAAAAAGAAAAAAAGTTGGTGACTACTGGAAAACTCGCTGTTGTGTTGAACCAAGAGCGATTTCTTCCATTTTATGTCCCTCTTGATACATGTGGCAGTTAGGGTTCTTTTTTTTGTTTTGCTGTGGCAATATGGACAAAATGAACTAAAATTTCTTTGATTTTCGTTTTCTATGTTTGATGCATTATAGCTTTTGCTTTTGCATAGTTTACAGGGTTTGTGTTGGATCCCTTTTTAATGGATGTTCATCCACGGTCTCTGTTACAGGAGTTCTTCCATTTTCTGAATGTTGTTTAAACATCTTAAATGAAATATATCTGAAATCTTGTCTCTATGTTAATTCCAATATGTAGGAAAATTTCCATGTTGAGTTTTCTCGGTAATAGTTAAAAGACGTTAACTATGGATTCAGGCTGATTTAAGTTTGTACATATATGGAATGGATATGTGTTCTTGCTGGCAGCTTTCTCTATTCTATGCGTTTCTGCAGTTTGCTCATTATTTTTGTATGTCTGTTAGGTGCTGGCAAAACTGGAGAAGTTTAAGTCTGGACTTTTTGCTAAAGCCAATGGATCTACTAATGCTGGCAAGGAGGAAGAGTTATCCGATTGGGCAGCAGTTACACTAAAATTCGCTCCTGAACCTGGAAAGGTACTTGTTCAATAACTTGTTCTCAGGATGGTTGGAAACTTGTGAAAAACATGATTCTTCATTATTAGGCTCTATACGTGCTTGCTTTCTGGAGTTTCTTGCTTTGGGGTGGGGGTCGGGGGCAGTGAAGATTAAATAGGAATCAAACTTCACTGAATTTGAATGTGAATCCCCAAGACCTTCATGCTTATTATGTTCATTTCTCCTTTTTAAATTATTGGTTTCATCGGCAGGATAAAATGTCTCGTACTGAGGACCCCAACGATTATGTGGTACACGATCCTCTTCTGGAGAAAGGAAAAGAGAAGTTCAATAAAATGATGGCCAAGCAAAAGCGACGAGAAAGGGAATGGGCCGGCAAATCTCTTACTTGAGCTGATCTTCCAGCTGAGGAAAGTTGAAGATTGAAGTGCTATTTGTGAAGTTACTCAGTATTCATATTGAAGTGGCGATGATGTTGGTTCTCTCTTTTTTGAAGGGAAGAGCTGTATAGCTCGTTGGACTATGCATTTTGAGTCCCAATGTCCTCTTCCGGAAAGAAGTTACACAAGTGCCGGACCAAAAATACATCTGGTGATATGTATTTTTCCTGTCCTGTGATCGTTTCCTTTTATTCAAAATGGATAGGAAATGTTGTAGCAATATACTTTTGATTTCAAAGGAATGTGGAAATGATCTTAAGAATGTAAATATTTAACATTCCTGTTAAAATGGCTCCAAATTTGCTCATAATGGACTACAAAAATGGTCTCTTATGTTTGAGGTTAGGTTCAAAGTGGTCCCTTAAGTATGTACTGAGCAGTTTTGGTCCTTTAAGTTTGTCAAAAGTTAACACTTTTGGTCTCTCTACAAAATTTAACAATTTATGTTTTGTTAGATTTGACGAAAGCCGTGGGAAAAAAAATTAACCCTAAACACTAGGACGGTCCCATCAAATTGTAAAAAATGTACCACAAAAAACTGCAAGACACTAAAAAAATACAAAAAACAGTAGAAAATATACCTCAAAAAGCGGAATCAAATTTTAGAAATGGATTAAAAAAAGTAGCAAAAATTACAAAAGTTGTACCTCTAAATGTGATTTCCTCTATTCTTTTACATTTCCCGTGAAATCGAACATACAAAAATATTAATGGAGACCAAAAGTGTAAACTTTTAGCAAACTTGAAGGACTAAAACTGCTTAATAATATACTTAAAGGGTTACTTTGACCCTACCCTCAAACATAAGGGATTATTTTTGTCATATTCTCAGATGTAACCATTATATTCTCTTTCCCTATGGCCAATTGGCCATTCCCTCCTTGGACCAGTTACTCTATACCTAAAATTAACTGAAGCAAATGTGTAAAAAAATAATTTTAAAAAAAAACTGAAGTTATCTAGATTACAGTTTCTACTCAACTCTCACTATAGCTTGCAAAAAGACAAAAATGAAATGATTAAAATAATTCAAAACACTCAGAAACATGAAAGTGAACAAAAAACAATTTAGTTGGAATGACAGTTTGTAACATCTTCGTTAAAAAGAATGGGTCAGTGCAGTAATTAAATATTAACCATACTCCTTTAACCTGAATTGCAGTAAGAAAACTTTTTAAATTCTGGTGGTAAGGGATTTGAATGAGACAGTCTTAATGTTGCTAACATTCCTTCTTTTTCCTAATATTTTTACGAATAGGGTGTGTTCCTTTAATTGCACTAAGAAATTACTGACTGTTACAGCTATGTATGAAAGTTGAAATATATCTATTTTTTAAACCAGTAGTTTTTCTACTCTATATCTTTCTAGCTAATTAACTAATTACACCGTTCCAAAATAAAAATAATATGCGTAAATTTTCTACAATAAATATGATTTGATAACAACAATAACAAACCCAGTGTATTCGCGCAATTAAGGTCTAAGGAGGGTAGTGTACACGCATATTTTATCCCTATCTTGTGAAAGTAAAAAAAATGTCTTTGATAGACCTTCGGCTCAGTAAAAACATAGTTACAACATTATTGAAAAGAAATACAATAATGGATATAGTAACAGAAAAGAAACATTAACAACAACAAGTTAATAAGGAAATGGAAGAAACATAAACAACCGGTAATACTAGAAGTCTAAGTATAAGAAAGTACATGAATAACATTGATATTACATGTATGAAAAGTATAGGAATAATATTGATACTACATGTATGAAAAAATTATGTTTGACTACCTACAAGTCTTCTATCTTAATTCTCGACATCTACATCTTCATATCAGTGATTTAATAATATGAGAAAAGAAGATAAATAAATAACATATTGCCATCGTTTAAACTATAATGTACACGACTTAAGATTTTGACTTCTAATACTTGTCTTGTCGCTTTCATTTGTAGCACATATGATTGATTAATTTAGTTTTGGGGCACTATAAATCTAATGACCCTAGGACCTAACAATGAAAACCCAAATACAGTTGTTATAAATATTACTTAAAAATTGCGTAATAATGACCTAAGTAGAAGTCCTAACATGTAATTGGTTGGTTTCACACCAAATCATTTCTTAGAAAAGTTCCAAGTTGAAACCTTCTTCAGGCTAAAAACTCAAAATCACTTTCCACTTTTAGTGTGTGAACATTATGGATTGCGGCCAACCCCACTTTGACCCTAAGAACCAAAAAACATATTAGACTCATGACTATTACCCCACATTGGACCAGTGACCAAAAACAGAAGCACTGATTTAAAACTTACTAGTTCTAAATCTTTTAATTTATTAGGTTCTAAATTAATAATTTATTAATATTTAATAATTTTTTAAAAATAAATAGGTAGTTTGGATAAAAAATACTAGGTTAGACCGAACCAGTATATTCTACTAATCTCTCTGCCCCTGACCAGAAACTACCTTGGAAAACTTGACATCTCCCTAAAGTGAGAAAAACGTTCTCTGAATCTGTAAAGAAGAATACAAGGCTACAATCACATGTTTTTTGGTGACTGGAAACAGTCAATTACCACCTTAGTATTCCCCGAAAACAGAATGGCACATGCTGTTTCTTTGACTAATCCTATGTTTTTCAAAACCCATAGGACAAAGAGAGAAAGAAATTGTTATTGTATCCTAGAATAGAAGTTACTTTTTTTGTGTGTGTGGGGTGGGGGGGAGGGGGTTCCTAGAAAATAGAAAAAGAGAAACTGTAATTTAGCTGTTACCGCGTAAGTACAGCAAGCCCAAAAACTGTCGACCGTTGACGTGCATGGCAACTTCACATGCATCCTTGGCAAATTTCTACTTCTTCTGCCACCCAATATTATACTACTCTTACACATCTTCAAATACTCTTTCGTATACCATTTTTTTCAAAATAGGCATCAAACATCAAAAGAGTAATTCTACCGTATTTTATCTAATTTAATCGATTCTTTATTATTTAAATATATTTAATATAATTTTTAGGGAAAACACATAGGGTATGAATTAAAACTATGGATTCTCATGAATTGATATCATCTGCAATGGATACGTCCCTGCAAATAGGCATGGGTTCAATAATAATTTCAATATTTAAACTTGACGAGTTTAATATTTATATTCTTACTACCGGATCCCTACTGAAGTTTTGAAACAATAGTTTAAGAATTTAATATTTATTAAAATTTTAATTTTTAAAATAATTTCTCACATACTTGTATATCTAAGTTTCGTATCAAATGTAGGTTCAACCTAGCCCTTGAAATCATATGCATTCGCCTTTATTTCAATATATCAATATATCGATCTTGAAGATCATGATTTTCCTAAACCATGCAAGTCTCTCTCCCTCTCTTTCTTTTTTCAGTCGCAGTTGTTATATGTTATTTATTGAGAATACGGTTTATTTATTTTAAGCAATAAAATGTGAATTAATTTGCATTTCTAGAAAAATATTACACTGGATTAGTAAAAGACATGATTGAGCTAGATTAAAAAGATGATTGAGCTAGATGTGGCAATGCTGAGCATAAACAATTATCCTGTTAAAAGAATATGCTGCGATTAATTTAAAATTGCTGGTATCCCTTATTATAACGTACTGACTCAAGTTCCTTCCTATTTGTGTAGAAATTTTATTTTTTACTTTTAATAGGATCTCTTCTTGTATGAATAAGCAAAACAATATCAATACTTATATATAATGCGTTCTTTTTGTTTTATTATAATTCCCACATGAGTGAGATATTTAGTGTTGAATATTACATTTTTTTACGGATTTTGAAAATATGGGTGCACTATTATGAAGAGGTAAATCTAGTATATAAATTCTACAGGTTCAACCTTTATTTGTGTGTACTTTTACTATTACACCCGTTTCGCTTATATTATAAACTTATTTTTTTAGTAGTACTAGTAATTTTATTACATTTATATCTATACTTCGTGTCGAAAATAGAATAGTTGAACCCTTTAACTGTATGTTAAATCATTCATTGTACTAGTTTTAATATATGCATTTATTTTATTATATAAAATTTTAATGTGGCCAAAAAGGAATAGGAATTTCAATATGTCAGACTTGAAATTTTCAAAGAAAACCAAACAAATTAAGAAAGAAACAAAAAGAAAAGTATTTAATGGAGCAATACTCAAGAAATGACACTTAAATTTGAACTCACAACCTCACCTAGAGAGGTATACTCAATAATCATCACATCATATATAATACTTTGAGCTTGGGCACATATATATTAAGTATTTTTGAAAAAATATATTAATATTATTATACTTGATCTAGGGAGTGAAGCATAGGTTTACGTGCCCAACAGGAACCTCTTTCCCTAGATATGCCTATGTTAGTTATATGCTTTGACAATGTAATAATTTTATATAATCAATATTATAATTTAACTTATTTGCAGATGATATTATATTGATTGACGAGATGTGAAACGGTGTAAATACGCAATTAGAGGTATGGAGGCAGACCTTGAAATCTAAAGGTTTCAAGTTGAGCAGGACCAAGACAGAAGACTTGGAGCGTAAGTTCAGTGGCGAGACTCAAGGAGGGGAAAGGGGTGTGAGGCGAGACTCACAGGTCATCCCTGGGAGAGGAAGTTTTAAGTACTTTGGGTCTATTATTTAGGGGATGGGGAGATTGATGAAGATGTAACACATCATATTGGGGCGGGATGGATGAAATGGAGACTCCTTAAGGTGTTTTGTGTGACAAGAAGGTGCCACCGAAACTTAAGAGTAAGTTCTACAGAGTGATGGTCAGACCAACGATGTTGTATGGGGTTGAGTGTTGGCCAGTCAAGATCGCTCATGCATGTCTAGAAGATGAAGGTAGCAGAGATGAGGATATTGGGATAGATGTGCGGGCACACCAGGTTAGATAGGATCAGAAATGAGGTTATTCGCGACAAGGTGGGTGTGGCCCCTATTGAGGACAAGATGCGGGAAACGCGGCTTAGGTGGTTTGGTCATGTGAGGGGGAGGAGCACAGACGCCCCAGTGAGGAGGTGTGAGAGATTGACATTGGAGGGCCTACGAAGAGGTAGAGGTATGCCAAAGAAGAAGTGGGGAGAGGTTATTAGGCAAGACATGGCGCAGCCTCAGCTGACCGAGGACATGACCTTTGATAGGAAGGTATGGAGGTCGAGGATTAGGGTAGTAGAGTAGGTAGTCTAGAGTGTTCATAACGGTAGTATTGGCACGCAATCTCGCTTTCTGTTGGTAGTAGATTTTTATGACTAACCGTTGTTTTCTTTTATTGTTGGTCACCTTACTGTCTTGTTGTTTCTAATCTGCTTTTATAAGGCTTTTTGGTACTGTCCCTTCTTGTTTATATTTTCATTAATGTGGCGCTTATGCTTTCCTGAGCGGAGGGTCTATATTGGAAACAACCTCTCTATCCTCACAAGGTAGGGGTAAGGTCTGCGTACGCATTACCCTCTCCAGATCCCACGGTATAGGATAATACAGAGTATGTTGTTGTTGTTGTTGTTGTTATAATTTAACTTGTTATAATAAGGTATTCAACATTTAATCTAAGTTATTATAGTAGTCAAATTCATTATTAAATAGAGTAGCTTGCATGCAGATACTGCAACTATCTTTTAGATACTGCAACTATCTTTTAGGCAGTTAATTGTATAATTAAATATATCTTACATGGACATATATAGCTTAAATCTTTGTCTTACACATATAAGTGTCCCTCTTGAGAGCTTATAAATCATAGGAATCGAGTTGAAGCCAAAACCTCTTAGCCGTGATATGTGGGAAATGAATTTCTAGTTTCTCATAAATTTTCTATCATCATTTCCTTTTGCTGGATTTTTTTTGTTTTTTTGTTTTTGTTCTTGGGCGAGGAAGAATCGGAACCCCCAATTGGTCAAACTCAAGATTTTGTTTGGTTCTACTTTGCTGACTTTTGGAGGTTCTTTTCCACCCTTTATAATTTATATCAACTAGGTCCAATTTCTTCATGTTAAAGAATCAAATATTCGTATCCCTTTGTTTCCTTTTACTGTAAAATTATATGCACCATTATATCCGTCTTTTCTTCAGGAAAAAGTAACCGAACTGTTTTCAATCTAATTTAATTATCTCAATTATTTGTTTGTTCCTTGCAACTTTTTATAGAGTATCATTTATTTCCTTTCCCTATCATTTAATTTCTTAGTGCCTTCTTCCCCTCATTTTTTAACATTCTCCCGTAAGACGTCGTTTGGATGGGGTGTAACAGTTAATAGTAAAATAAAATCTCGAATAAGATAACACAATATTTGAGTGGCTATACAAGTAAAAAATAATATAATTGCCGCTTAACTAATTAATGCATCTTTTGGTTAGCGGTATTAAATGATTTATATATTAAGTGATCTAACTCGAGTACTCGACCTAGTTTGCTCAACTCAACCATTTATGTTTAGTCAACTCAGTTAATAAATATCTAATACTAAACTTATTGTGTACGACTTTGCATCATCAGAAAGAATTAAATTGATTAGTGAAGACCCTTAGAGGGAGTAGCTTGATGGAAATTGACATAATCATCAAGTTTCAGAGCCTTTCTGGGGTGATTTTAACTATCTACGACTCTACATAAATTGATACATATAATGAAGTTATTAAACAAAGATTAATGATTGCATATCTAGGTGCTAAATGTCAAACATAAGAAGAAAATCTTGTTCCTAAATTAGTAGAGAAGTTGTATAACAAACGAATCACACTCGCAGATTCTTTATTAATGGGACCTATAATGTTCAATAAAGAAACAAATCAGCAAGTTCATTCAATAATTTAGTTCTCTTGATAATTGGGAAAAAAGGAAAATAATAATTTTTTTCTATGAAAAGAATCGACGGACTTGTAGCAAATTAATATTTGCATTTAAAGAGAGAAAAAAAATAGTAAAGGACAAATATTTAGTTGAATTGGTCTACGCGTCAGAATAAACATTTGTAATCTTTGTACATGAAAATTTATAATAAAAAAAAATGAACTGCGAATCTTCCTTTTATAACATTTCCATGCAATTAATGTCAAATTCTACTCATCATTTAATATTTGTCCAATTAAAAGTATTATTAAGTAAGTAGTTCTGATATAATGAGGCAACGATCCATTTGATACTAAATTATGAGTAGTCAAAAGAGAACCAAAAAAACAAGCATTCATCTTGTAGATAGTTTGGCAGGGATGTATCTATTTATTTATTTATAAGAATATAAAAGAGAAAAAGAAAAGTGATTTGTCAAGTTCTGAACTAATGAAACAACTCTTTAGTTAACATATTGGGAAGTGGGAATCATTCAAAGATAAATTGAAAACGTGTAAGAGAAGAAAGATATGTTGCGAATAGTAATTCAATAATGTCATACTATTCTCAATATTATGACATTTGCGGAGTATCCATTACCCTTTTCTTTAATCTTTAAAACTTACTGCTGTATCATTACAAATTATTTTAAAAGTAAATACCATACTAAGTACATCCCCCAAAAAGTATTTTAGAAAACAGTAATGCTGTAATAATTAGTTTCACATTAGAAAAAAGTCAGAACTATTAATGTTCAATTTTCAATAGAAACAAAAATATTACTGTAATTCCCTTAAATTTGGCTAAACAAATGGGTAGAGTTACTTCTGGTGAAAAATAACGAGTAGGTACCAATTAGAGTAGATCGTGCCTCGCAAGCTGAGCACTAGTTGATTTCTTTTTATTTATTTAAGTCTTAAATGACAAAGTTATCGGTACATTTGCTGATAAGAGAAAACTTATTCACATGTGAAATTAATAACTGAACAAACGGATATAAAAATAATTTTAATAAAAAAGGGATAAACTCAAATTAAATAATTCATAAAGCAAGAGAACACACAATCCTATACCTTTCACACCAACCCCCCACCCCCTTCTTTTCCAAAGATTTGTATTGTTGTAGAAAGGCCAAAACCATCCCAAATTGTCCAACCATGTTATTTTCAACTCTCCCAAGTCTTAAGACACCGTCTTTATCACCTACCTCTTATCTTCTTGTCCCCCCCCACCCACGCCCAAACTCACAAAACAAATCTGCTTTGTTCCCCCCTCGAAACTTCCTTCAAATCCATAAATCCAAAGCCGCGTTCATACCATTCACACACGTTTTCTTGAAAATCCTTCCATTTTTCTACATTAATTAATTCCACCCTTTTTTTCTTCTACATATATACATGTCCCATATTTCAACCTCATTTATTATATCTTTCTTGTATATTCCGAAGTCTCTATGCGTTCACACCATCATTCACACATTTCTTCAAACACTTTGCCTGCTTCCCCCTTTTGCCATATATGAAGCAACAACTCCCTTCTTTCCCAGAAAATTCTAGCTTTTCCCATTCCTATATCCGTGAATTACTCGAGAAAACTCTCGTTCAGATGAATGATAACGTACCCAATAAGCGTCGCAGAAGAAGAAAAGATACTGTTCAAGAAACCCCCGCCAGCAATCTGTACAATAATACTAGTGGTGGTGGAGGTGAAAATGATGAATTTGGTGGGCTTGAAAATCAAGGCGGTGGAGCTGTGAAAACAAAGGAGCTGAAAGAGATAATAACATCGTTGTTGTTACTTGAGGAGCAAGAAAAGTCGGAACAAGAGGAACTTGTTAAGGAAGAGGAAGAGAATAAGCTCTTATTCGAGGCGAATCACAAGAAAACAACTAAGGTCATGTGGGATTATTATTCAAACGTTCAACAGCATCATAATGATTTAGAACAGTTAGATGGTGCTCGAAAACGAAAAGGGCGATGCAATTCAGCTGCTGCTTGTGCCATTGCTGCTGCTGCTGCTGAGGATGAAATCGTTTCGAGTAGTAAAGCTAACAGTACTAGCGAAAAGGGAGGGGCGGGGGCGCCCCAAAGAAGGTTGTGGGTGAAGAATAGATCAAAAGCTTGGTGGGATCAATGTAACAGTGCTGATTTCCCCGATGAGGAGTTTAAAAAGGCGTTTCGAATGGGGAAAGATACATTTGAGATGATATGTAATGAGTTGAGCTCTGTGGTGGCGAAAGAGAATACTATGTTAAGAGATGCTGTGCCCGTGAAGCAGCGTGTCGCGGTTTGTATATGGAGATTGGCCACTGGGGAGCCACTTAGGTTGGTTTCGAAGAGGTTTGGATTGGGTATTTCAACTTGCCATAAGCTCGTGTTAGAGGTTTGTACCGCTATTAGGACTGTGTTGATGCCTAAGTATCTTCAATGGCCTGATGAAGAGAAAATGAGGAATGTAAAGGATGAGTATGAGGCTATGTCAGGGATCCCTAATGTTGTGGGATCAATGTATACTACTCATATACCTATAATTGCTCCTAAAATTAGTGTCGCCGCTTATTTTAATAAGAGGCATACGGAGAGAAATCAGAAGACATCGTACTCGATTACTGTCCAAGGTGTGGTTGATCCGAGGGGGGTGTTTACTGATGTGTGTATTGGTTGGCCTGGTTCAATGCCTGATGATCAGGTATTGGAAAAATCCGCCCTTTTCCAGAGGGCGAATACAGGGTTATTGAATGGTGTTTGGATTGTTGGCAGTTCTGGATACCCTTTGATGGATTGGGTTTTAGTGCCTTATACACAGCAGCATCTGACTTGGACTCAGCATGCTTTCAATGAGAAGATTGGAGAGGTTCAGAGGATCGCGAAGGAGTCGTTTGTGAGGTTGAAAAGGCGATGGTCTTGCTTGCAGAAGAGAACAGAGGTGAAACTTCAAGATTTGCCAGTCGTGCTAGGGGCATGCTGCGTGTTGCATAATATATGCGAGATGAGGAATGAGGAGATGGATCCAGAGCTCAATTTCGAGCTCATCGATGATGAGATGGTTCCTGAGATTCAATTGAGATCGACTAATGCTAGGCTTGCAAGGGATGCAATTGCTCATAATCTTTTGCACCATAACCATGCTGGTACTTCTTTCCTGTCATGAAAAAGGAGTTAACTTTGATGTGTTCTTCTTGATTTATGTAATTCTTTAAAGTTATTACATTTCACATTTGTTTTTCTTAAAGTTGTATCATAATTATTCCATCAAAGTTAGTCAAGGGGATAGTCTAATCTTCCCTTTGTGCAAAGTGATGAAAATGTTGTTTTCTAGGCCATAGACATATACTGAAATTGCAGACAGACATTGTATTTCATACTTGAATTAGAGATTGATAGAAGCAATTGGCTCTGGCGAAACAAAAATTCTTTCTTTACCAAGTGTCAGTTACATGTAACTCTATTTCTCCTCTTATTGTTGTACATCAAAACCAACTACTAGTTTAATTTTAGCGGTATGTTCTCATCCGTTGTGTGCGTTATTCTTGTGGTTTAAGAGAATATGCTTATAACAGCAACAAAACATTCTTGGAAGATTGCAGTTACGGGTTTGGCGGAACCCAACAACTTTTGTGTATTTGTCTTTTGTCTTAACAAATTTATTTCATATATATAAATGATCAATTTAGAACTCACTAACTTAAAAGGGTTAGAATCTCGAATCCCTCGGCTCTGCAGTGGTTAATTTAATATATAATTTTCAACAGCTTTTTGAAGTATGAAATGGCTAGTAACCTATAAATATAAGTGAGGATAACTAAGTTTGTTGTATGAATCTTGTTGACAATTTAAAAATAGGACAGCTAAGCAGTGGGAAATTGATATCAAATACCAGCTGGGCTAATAAATTATTGATTAAAGTATATTGACTATAATACAATTTCATAGAATGAAACGTTCGGTTTTGAAATGCATCTACTTGGGGCAAGGTTAGCATATTTAGTTCCTAAAGTCTAATCTTGTTTCCAATTAGAAAATCTGTCTGGAGCTACTTTTGAGAAGCTTAAAAGAAGAACTAAGGAATCTGAAGTCTTCAATCTTTTTCTTTCTCCAACCAGAAAAGAAGGAATTATGACCTAATTCGAATTGAGGCATAATTGATTGATTGATTTAGTAACTGTTGATTTTAATAGTTTCTTGATCAGAACTTGTCTATTTCAGAGGAATTGTAATGCACTAACTAAGCAAGCATTTGGTTACCTAGAGCTCATTCTTTTATAATTTTCTATGTACTGAATCCACACATAACCAGATGTCATTTGCCAATAAAATTTCATTAAAGAGAGATTTGCGCAAATAAATAGTGTGCAAAATGCGTTGCATCATGCTTAGTCGACAGATTCTATTCACACTAGACTGAGATAACAAAACAGAACGATGGATTAAAATATATGATTCAGATATGGGAAACAATTGCTTTTAGTTAGAGTGACGTTTATCATAATATATAAGTGTCATCAATAATTCTATACTTAAATTGAATCGACGCCGAACGAAGCACCGTATTTTCAGACATATAATACGTGTACAACTGTGTGATAGAATTATTCAAGAATCCATCAAGGTGCTGAGAAGGGTATTTCAGGAAGTTAAATCCTAAGAGACATGAAGGATACTACCAATAGCACTGATATGGTTAATCATTGTGATGACATCATAAATTTGACAAATGAGGCAGAGTTGCCCTTCATATTTCTTAGGATATAACCTCCTGAAATGCCGTGCTCAATACCTTGATGGATTTTTGAATAATTTTAGCCAATCTCGAACCTCGTTGTTCGTATTTATAGTAACATATGGGGGTTGAAGGTTCAAACATGTCAAAGAAGAAGCATCATCCTGTGATCAAATATATTGGATAAGAAGTTTTAGGGTCATATTCATGCTAGTACATCTTAGAGGAATTGTTGGAACTTGCCAAAGGTTTAGTTTGGGTGTTCGGGGTGGAGATTTAGAGTTGAAAAAAGTGAATAGATTATTCTCAAGATTTTCGCTATGAATATGTTTGGTAAATTGTTAAGGAAAGTAAAGTATGTGTAATCACATTAAGCCTTATGAAATCTTGAAGAAAATAGGCCAAACTATGAGTATGACGTTTTTCCTATTATTGTCCTCCGTGTACCCGATGTATCATGTGTCTATGTCTATATTAAGGTAGTTGTAAATCCTTTGTCTATCGTTTCCGGCGAAAATTAATGAAGGTGAAGTTAATGGATAATTGGCTTATGAGGGGTATCTAATTATCATCCTTGTTAGATAGGTTTGGGAGTTGAGATTATTTCCGTGAATGTGTAAGGTTCATGTCAAGATACCGCTTTTGTTAATTTAATGCCCTCAATGTTGAGATTAGTGTTGTTGATATATATATATATATATATATATATATATATTGCGATGCTTTGTCGAGTTATGGAAGTGTTGTTAGGGTGGTTTTGGTGTTACTCCGGCAGTAGTTAGGCCCAAATACAGGGGAGACTGCCGAAATTTCTGAAGAACATTTTAGAGTTAGTAAAATTTTGGAGATTGAGGTGTGTGAGAAGAGAGATAAGGTATGATAAGCATTTGGGGACGGACTCTACTCCTCATTCGAGGACGAATGATCCTAAGCGGGGGAGAATGTAAGGCCCCGAAAAAATTTCTCTAATGGTTTAATATTTTAAAGTACGCCAACGGTATTTGGGAATAACGTGTTAGAGTATTAAAGGAGACCCATGGGATAGAACCATATTATTTCGAAATGAAAAGTATATGTTTAAGGTGTGTTGAAACATATTAAGGAGTTTTGTGAATGAAAAAAATTCGTGTGGAACAAGTAAGATACATTAAGTGAAAAGGATGTCTCAATTCGCACAAGATCCTACTTCAAATGCATTCTGCTACCAAAATATAACGACTTATGAGGTGATCTACCTATCCAATTAAAACCCTTTGAGTCTAGTTTCTAACTCTTTAACCCGTTCGTCATTTGGACATTACTACAAGAAGTTATGGTCAAATACCCAAAGGCTGGCCTGTAGCTCGCTACAGAGCTCGCGAGGCCAGGCCTGTAGCACGCTAAGACCAGGCTTTAGCCTGCCGAGGCCAGGCCTGTAGCCCGGTCCGGAACTTCGGAGTATCCATTATTTTATCACTATAACTCGACCCAATTTCATTAAATACAGGAAATGGGTAATGTTTTAGCAGAAACCTGATGCTTTAGAGTGAGATAATGAGCCCTAGAGTGAGAAAGTGATATTCACCAAATCATCCTTCAATTCTTACACAAATCTTTGAAGATTAACAAGGAAAACGCACTATATCTTTATCCTTGAGATAAGATTCTACACCCTAACCCTTGATTTTGAATTCTAACTAAAAGATGGGCAATTATCAAGAAAGTTCATGGGTATTGGAGTTGTTTATTTTGCATGCATGTGTTATCAAAGGGTGTAGGAAGATTGTTGAGCTAAAAATGGTAAAGATTGGGTTGTGGGATGATGGAATCCTCCATAAAAGAACCTTGAAACCTTGATGCACACCTAGTGTTTGATAATATGCTCAAATGAGCTAAAACCATGTTCATCTTCCTAATTATGGTTTACTTTTGTTATGTTTCTAAATAAATTGAAGTTGCTAGAATTTTCGAAACGTCGTAGTAATTTAAGGAAAGCTCAAAATAAGGTATGTTGACTAAACTTTCTCTCTTGAAATTGAATTTTATGATGTTCCCGTAAGTTCCAAGTATGGTTGGCTCAAGATTTCTAATTTCTATATTCCAGGTTATTCCCTATAAACTCGGTTATTCCGAATGAGCCTTATGTCGAAAGATAGTTGTTCAAAGTATGGTTTGCGTATTAAAATTCTATGTCTTTGAGTCGTGTTCCAAATGAAAGTTATGATGTCAAATTGTGTGAGAAAATCTCAATATTTTTAAGGCTCTTAATTGCTCATATGTGTACCTAAAGTCTTGATTGAAAATGTCTTATGGTTGATAATCTATAAAGATGGTTGAAAGTGAAATAAGATGGTTGAAAGTGAAATAAGTGAATTGGTGATATAGAGTGTGGCCAATGTGCCAAAAATTTAAGTTATGATTGTGCCTAGTAGTGAAAATGATTTGAGAGAATGCGATAAAGAATATAAAATGAGCCTCGACTCAACTGTGTTAAAAGTGAATTGGAAAATAGAATTTGCCTAAGAGCTTTTGTACTCAATTCATGCCCATTAGTGGTTTCTTTAACTAATACTTTGCTTTATAAATATATATCCAGTGTAATTCAAGCTCTATATACTCATGTGTTGAAATTGTACATTGTCATTTCTGGGGAAGAGTATTGCAAGAGTAAATGGTATATTGATTGTTTATAATTTTTGATGTGTGTTTCTATTGTTGGTTGGTATGCCTCCTTCTTTGGGAAGAAACCATTTGTGTTTGAAGTTGTCATTTCAAATGGATTTGAAGTATATGATTTCTGAAATTTTATATATATTGATATTGGATGGTGATCTTTGAAATTGGAAGGGGTGAAAGTGTGGAATATAAAATACAGTCATCGTGTCAGGAATAATGAATCTTGTGAATGGCCAAATGAGCCAAAGAAATATTGTCGTTTTGAATGACTGGAAATACTAACGAGAATGTATACAAAGTGAAAGATGTTGAGGTGAGTACAATTGTATTTATATTACCTCTGGGTGCAAATCAAATCAAAAATATTTTTGGGAGTATCATTAGCAAAACTGAGGAAGGGTGGGTCATAAGGCCCACACCTGAAACTACATGTGCCGGTGTAGGGGTGGATTGTAATTATTCCTTATGACCCACAAAACTACACCCTTCCTCGGTTTTGCTAATGATGCTCCCAAAAATATTTTTGATATGATTTTCACACAGAGGTAATATAAATACAATTGTACTCACCTCAACATCTTTCACTTTATATAAATTCTCATTAGTATTCCCAGTCATTCAAAACGACAATATTTCCTTGGCTCATTTGGCCATTCACAAGATTCATTATTTCTGGCACGATGGCTGTATTTCATATTCCACACTTTCACTCCTTCCAATTTCAAAGATCACCATCAAATATCAGCATATAGAAAATTTCAGAAATCATATACTTCAAATCCATTTGAAATGGCAACTTCAAACACAAATGGTTTCTTCCCAAAGAATGAGGTATACCAACCAACAATAGAAACACACATGAAAAATCATAAACAATCAATACACCATTTACTCTTGTAATACTCTTCCCCAGAAATGACATTGTATAATTTCAACACATGAGTGTAAAATTCGAATTACACTGGATATATATTTATATAGCAAAGTATTAGTTAAAGCAGTCACTAATGGGCATGAATTGAGTGCAAAAGCTCTTAGGCAAATTCTATTTTCCAATTCACTTTTAACACAGTTGAGTCGAGGCTCATTTCATATTCTTTATCGCATTCTCTCAAATCATTTGCACTACTAGACACAGTCATAACTTAAATTCTTTGCACGTTGGCCACACTCTATATCCCCAATTCACTTATTTCACTTTCAACCATCTTTATAGATTATCAACCACAAGACATTTTCAGTCAAGACGTTAGGTACACATATGAGCAATTAAGAGTCTTAAGAATATTAGATTTTCTCACACAATTTGACATCATAACCTTCATTTGAAATACGACTCAAAGACATAGCATTTTAATACGCAAACCATACTTTGAACATCTATCTTTCGACATAAGGCTCATTCGGAATAACCAAGTTTATAGGGAATAACCCGGAATATAGAAGTTAGGAATCTTGAGTCAACCATACTTGGAACTTACGGGAACATCATGGAATTCAATTCCAAGAGAGAAAGTTTAGCCAACATACCTTGTTTTGAACTTTCTATAAATTACTACGACGTTTCGAAAATTCTAGCAACTTCAATCTATTTAGAAACATAACAAAAGTAAATCATAATTAGGAAGATGAACATGGTTTTTGCTCATTTGAGCATATTATCAAACACAAAGTGTGCATCAAGGTTTCAAGGTCCTTTTATGGAAGATTCCATCATCCCATAACCCAATCTTTACCATTTTTAGCTCAACAATCCTCCTAGACCCTTTGATAATACATGCATGTAAAATAAACAACTCCAAAACCCATGAACTTTCTTGATAATTGCCCATCTTTTAGTTAGAATTCGAAATTAAGGGTTAGGGTGTAGAATCTTACCTTAAGAATGAAATTCTAGTGTGTTTTCCTTGTTAATCTTTAAAGATTTGTGTAATAATTGAAGGATGATTTGGTGAAGATCACTTTCTCACTCTAGGGCTCCTTCTCTCACTCTAAAGCATCAGGTTTCTGCTTAAAAATGACCCATTACATGTATTTAATGAAATTGGGTCGGGTTATAGTGATAAAAGAATGGATACTCCGAAGTTCCGGACCAGGCTACAGACCTGGCCTCGTTAGGCTAAAGCCTGGTCTTAGCGTGCTATAAGCTTGCCTCGCTAGGCTAAAGCCTGGTCTTATCATGCTATAGGCTTGCCTCTCTAGGCTAAAGCCTGGTCTTAGCGTGCTACAGGCCTGGCCTCGCCAGGCTAAAGCCTGGTCTTAGCGTGCTACAGGCCTGGCCTCGCGAGCTCTGTAGCGAGCTACAAGCAGCCTTTGGGTATTTGACCATAACTTCTTGTAGGAATGTCCAAATGACGAACGGTTTGAAGCGTTAGAAACTAGACTCAAAGGGATTTAATTTCATAGGTAGATCACCTCATAAGTAGTTATAGTTTGGTAGCAGAATGCGTTTGAAGTAGGATCTTATGCGAATTGAGACATCCTTTCCACTTAATGTATCTTACTTGTTCCACACGAATTCTTTCCATTCACAAAACTCCTTAATATGTTTCAACACACTTTAAACATATACTTTGCATTTCGAAATAATGTGGTTCTATCCCATGGGTCTCCTTTAATACTCTAACACGTTATTCCCAAATACTGTTGGCGTACTTTAAACTATTAAACCATTAGAGAAATATTTCTGGGGCCTTACATTCTCCCCCGCTTAGGATCATTCGTCCTCTAATGAGGAGTAGAGCCCGTCTCCAAACACTTATCATAACTTATCTATTTTTTCATACACCTCAATATCCCAAACTTATCTAACAAAGATGATAATTAGATACCCCTCATAAGCCAATTATACATTAACTTCACCTTCATTAGTTTTTTCCGGAAACGATAGACAAAGGATTTACAACTACCTTAATATAGACATAGACACATGATACACCGGGTACACGGAGGACAATAATAGGAAAAACATCATACTCATAGTTTGGCCTATTTTCTTCAAGATTTCATAAGGCCTAATGTGATTACACATACTTTACCTTCCTTAACAATTCACTCAACATATTCATAGCGAAAATCTTGAGAATAACCTATTCACTTTCTTCAACTCTAAATCTTCACGCCGAACACCCAAACTAAACCTTTGGCAAGCTCCAACAATTCTTTTAAGATGTACTAGCATGAATATAACCCTAAAACTTCATATCCAATATATTTGATCACATGATGATGCTTCTTCTTTGACATATTTGAACCTTCAACCCCCATAGGTTACTATAAATATGAACAATGAGGTTTGTGATTGGATAAAATTATTCAAAAGTCCATCAAGGTACTGAGCACGGTATTTCAGGAGGTTATATCCTAAGAGATATGAAGGTTACTACCAATAGTGCTGACTTTGTTAATCATTGTGATGAGATCATTGATTCGACACATGAGACATAGAGTTTCCTAGTAGGCATTGATAATGTAGGGACCATGTTCATGATTCTGAGATGTAATAGAAGTGAGTCACTTTATACATGGGACATATGAGAGGCATAATCGTAAGGATAAAGATATTAGCGTCAGTCATTCTTGAAAAGCTATGAGTCATGAAGAGGACAACAACAATTGTTTCATTCCATACGTAGGCTCATCATACTCTTAGGATATGACCTCCTGAAATGTGTATGGGCAACTTTATGACTCATTTGTCAAATTTATGATGTCATCACAATGATTAATCATGGCAGTACTATTGGTAGTATCCTTCATATCTCTTAAGATATAACTTCCTGAAATACCCTTCTCAGTACGTTGATGGATTCTTGAATAATTCCAGCGAAATCTATGACCTCGTTGTTCCTCCTTATATTAAATCTATGGGGTTTGAAGGTTCAAATATGTCAAAGAAGCATCGTCATCCTGTGATCATATATATTAGATAGGAAGTTTTATGGTCATATTCAATCTAGCACATCTTAGACTGATTGTTGGAGGTCGCCAAAGGTTTAGTTTGGGTGTTCGGCATAGAGATTTAGAGTTGAAAAAAGTGAATAGGTTATTCTCAAGATTTTCTCTATGAATATGTGGGGTGAATTGTTAAGGAAGTTAAAGTATGTGTAATCACATTAGGCCTTATGAAATCTTGAAGGAAATAGGCCAAACTATGAGTATGATGCTTTCCTATTATTGTCCTCTTGTGTACCCGGTGTATCATATGTCTATGTCTATATTAAGGTAGTTGTAAATCCTTTGTCTATCGTTCTAGTGAAAACTACTTAAGGTAAAGTTAATGGATAATTGGCTTATGAGGGGTATCTAATTGTCATCCTTGTTAGATAAGTTTGGGAGTTGAGATTGTTTTCGTGAATGTGTAAGGTTCATGTCAAGATACCGCTTTTGTTAATGTAATGCCCTTAATGTTGAGATTAGTATTGTTGATATATATATTGCGATACTTTGTCGAGTTATGGAAGTGTTGTTAGGGTGATTTTGGTGTTACTATGGTAGGTGGTTAGGCCCAAATACAATGAAAACTGTGCCGAAATTTCTGAAGAACATTTTGGAGTTAGTAAAATTTAGGAGATTGCGGTGTGTGAGAAAAGAGATAAGTTATGATAAGCGTTTGGGGATGGACTCTACTCCTCATTCGAGGAGGAATGATCCTAAGCGGGGGAGAATGTAAGGCCCCGGAAAATTTCTCTAATGATTTAATATTTTAAAGTACGCCAGCAGTATTTGGGAATAACGTGTTAGAGTATTAAAGGAGACCTATGGGATAGAACCACGTTATTTCGAAATGAAAAGTATATGTTTAAGGTGTGTTGAAACATACTAAGGAATTTTGTGAATGGAAAGAATTCGTGAGGAATAAGTAGGATACATTAAGTGGAAAGGATAACTCAATTCGCACAAGATCCTACTTCAAACGTATGCTGCTACCAAAATATAACGACTTATAAGTTAATTTACCTATCAAATTAAATCCCTTTGAGTCTAGTTTCTAACGCTTCAAACCGTTCGTGATTCGGACATTACTACAAGATGTTATGATCAAATACCTAAAGGCTGGCATGTAGCTCGCTACAGAGCTCGCGAGGCCAGGTGTAAGGCCAGGCTTTAGCCTGGCGAGGCCAGGCCTGTAGCACACTAAGACCAGGCTTTAGCCAGGTATGTAGCCCAGTCTAGAATTTCGGAATATCCATTTTCATATGTTTTAAACCCGACCCTATTCCGTTAAAACACCTACTTTGGACCATTTTGAACATATTTTTTGATATTTTGAGAGTGATATAGAGAGAGAGTCCTAGACGTAGAAGTGAATATTCATCAAATTTTATCTTCAACTCTCAATTAAAACCTTGAAGATGATCAAGAGAAGCACCTAGGTCTTCTTCATAAGAGGTAAGATTCTACATCTTAACCTTCAATTTCGAATTTTGTCTAGAATTGGGTAATTAGCAAGATAATATTTGGGAATGAGAGTTGTTTATTTTACATGCATGTGTTATCAAAGTGTGTAGGAAGATTGTTGAGCTAAGAATGGTGGGAATGAGAGTTGTTTATTTTACATGCATGTGTTATCAATTGTGTAGGAAGATTGTTGAGCTAAGAATGGTAAAGATTGGGTTGGGGGATGATGGAATCCTCCATAAAAGGACCTTGAAACCTTGATGCACACCTAGTGTTTGATAATATGCTCAAATGAGCTAAAACCATGTTCATTTTTCTAATTATGGTTTACTTTTGTTATGTTTCTAAATAGATTTAAGTTTCTAGAATTTTCGGAACGTCGTAGTAATTTAAGAAAATCTCAAAACAAGGTATGTTGGCTAAACTTTCTCTCTTGGAATTGAATTCCACGATGCTCCCGTAAGTTTCAAGTATGGTTGGCTCGAGATTCCTAACTTCTATATTCCGGGTTATTCCTTATAAACTTGTTTATTCCGAATGCGCCTTATGTCGAAAGATAGATGTTCAAAGTATATTTTGCGTATTAAAATGGTGTGGCTTTGAGTCGTGTTTTAAATGAGAACTAGTATACCAATTGGGTGGGAAAAACTTGATATTCTTAAGACCCATAATTGCTCATATGTGTACCTAAAATCTTGATTGGAAATTTCTTATTATTGATGATCTATAAAGATGGTTGGAAGTGAAATAAGTGAATTGGGGATATAGAGTGTGGCCAACGTACCTAGAATTTAAGTTATGATTTAGGCTAGTAGTGCAAATGATTTGAGAGGATGCGATAAAGAATATGAAATGAGCCTCGACTCAATTGTTTAAAAACGATTTCGAAAATTGAATTGCCTAAAAGCTTTTGTACTCAATTCATTCCCATAAGTGGATGCTTTAACTAATGCTTTGCATTATAAATATATCCAGTGTGATTCGAGTTCTATATACTCATGTGTTGAAATTATACATTGTCATTTCTGGGGGAAAGTATTACAAGAGAAAATGGTGTATTGATTGCTTATAATTTTTCATGTGTGTTTCTATTGTTGGTTGGTATGCCTCATTCTTTGGGAAGAAACGATTTGTGTTTGAAGTTCCCATTTCAAATGGATTTGAAGTATATGATTTCTGAAATTTTCTATATATTGATATTTGATGGTGATCTTTGAAATTGAAAGGGGTGAAAGTGTGAAATATCAAATACGGCCATCGTGCGAGGAATAAAGAATCTTGTGAATGGCCAAATGAGCCAAAGAAATATTATCATTATGAATGAGTGGAAATACTAATGAGAATTTATACAATGTGAAATATGTTGAGGTGAGTACAACTGTATTTATGTTACCTTTATGTGAAAATCAAATAAACAAATATTGTTTTTGGGAGTATCATTAGCAAAACCGAGGAAGGGTGAGTCATAAGGCCCACACCTGAAACTACACGTGCCTGTGTAGAGGTGGATTGTGATTATTTCCCTTATTTTAGATGAAATTATAATATTATTCCTCTTAATTCGGATGAAACTAGAACCTTTGTGGATTGGAAAAGTCAACCCACACTGCATATGTGGCAAGGCGGTCTAGCTGATCGGGTGGAGATCGGACTCCATGTTGCACACATGGTGGTACTACTCTTGGTAACAACTTTCTTTCACATCACCTGTCAAACCACATTGTCTGTGGGGAGATGGCCTAGCCGATCAGGCTTGATCGGACTCCGTGCTAACAAAGACGGTGGAATATCGGTGTTGATGATCTCCCAACCAAATATTATATATGAAGTTCGTATTTTGAAAATTATTATGTTTTAACTGGACATTTGGATATTGTTGATTGTGACTTGTTATGTCTATGTGTTGCCTTTTCTTATATGGGTATTCTATTTTGAAAGAGGACTTTTAGCTATACATACTAGTGTTATTCGACAGTACTAACGTCCCTTTTGCCGGGGACGCTGCATCTTTAATGGATGCAGGTGGTTCTACAGCAGGCGGCATTGATCAGTGATGGCAGTACACTCTTTTCAGCTGATTTGGTGAGCCCCACTTCATTTCGGGGTCATGTATCTTTTGTTTCTCACGTACTGTGTTTTAAGGTATAGCCGGGACTTTGTTACCGACATTTTCATATTACTCTTTCTGATGACCCAAAAGGTCATCTTATGTTTTAGAACTCGAATCTGAGCTTTTAAGCCTTACAAATCTCATTTTTACCCTCTTCTATTTGCGTGCGCAGTTCGGGCAGGTTTTCGGAAAGCGTTTACGTTGAAAACTAATAAAAATAAGAATTTTTACCTTAAAAGTTAATTTTTGTTGACTTTGGTCAATAATTTTGGTAAACGGGATTGTATCTGTGCTTTGACGGTCCCGGTAAGTCCGTATCAAATTATGGGACCTGGTCGTATGCCCGGAATTGAATTCGGAAGTCCCTAGCTTGAGTTATGAATTTTTGATGAAAATTAAAAGTCTGGAAATTATTTATTTTTAAGAATTGATTGATATTTGGCATTGTTAGTATTAGGTCCGTATTTTGGTTCCGGATCCCGGCACATGTTCATTATGATATTTAAGACTTGTCTGTGAAATTTGGTGAGAAACGGAGTTGATTTGACATGATTCAGACGCCCAATTGAGAAGATATGAATTTTAAAGTGTTCTTGAGAATTTTATTTGATTTGGTACTAAATTCGTAGTTCTAAATGTGATTTTGGCGATTTGATCGTGCGAGCAAGTTCGTATGATATTTTTAGACTCGAATGCATGTTTGGTTTGGAGCCCCGAGGTCTCGGGTGAGTTTCGGATAGGCCACGGGATGTTTTGAACTTAGAAATTTTGCTGGTATAACTGAACCTGTTGCAGGCCTCTGATCTCGCAATCGCAATTGCGAGATCAGGCATCGCAAATGCGAACATAACAGGGTCCGCAATTTTGAGGCTTTCATCGCAATTGCGATCAGAAGCCTGAGCCAGCAGTTCTCGCAATTGCGAAGGGAGTCTGGGAAGGGCAGGTTCGCAAATGCGAACATTTACTCGCATTTGCGAGGCTCAGTGGTCGCAAATGCGACACTTTCCTCGCATTTGCGAAGGCAACGGGATTGTGAAGGGCATCGCAATTACGATTACTCCTTCGCAATTGCGAGCTTCGCATTTGCGAAGCTCAGGTCGCAATTGCGACACGTGCAGCTGAGTAAAAGCGGCTTAGACGGGATTTTTCATTCATTTTTCATATTTTCAAAACCCTAAACCTTAAGAAGAGATTTTCCAAGGACCAAATCTTCCCCAAATCATAGGTAAGTGATTCCTAACTCTTTTCTTTCAATCCTTTACATCTTATAACAAGATTTCAACCTAGAATCTAGAATTGTTATGGTGAAATTAGGATTTTTGGGTAGAACTTAGGAATTTTAAAATTTGGGGATTTAGACCTCGAATTGAGGTCGGATTCTAAAACCTGTTGTATATCTGGACTCGTCTCGGAATGGGCCTTCGGATTTCGTAAGTTTTTCCGAGATTTGAGATGTGGGTCCCACTGCCGAATATTTTATTGAATTTTGAATTTTATCCGAAAAATTAGTAAATTCATATGGAATTAATTTCTATGATTCGTATTGAGTATATTGAATTGTTTGTGAATAGATTTGAAGCTTTCGGAGACAAATTTAAAAGGAAAAGTTATGGTTGAGTAATTGATTGAAATTTGCAAAGCGAGGTAAGTGTCGTGGTTAACCTTGGCTTGAGGGAATAGAACCCTTAAATTAATTGTTATGTGAATTGCATGTGAACGACGTATAGGCGAGGTGACGAGTGTCTATACGTCGTCAAATTAATTGGTTGCTTGCTTACTTGAAATATCTTAAATTGTTTCAAATCATGAATTAATTATTATAATAATTATTTCTCTCCTATTCTTTGTCAAACATTAATTCTTGAATTCCTGCATTAATTGTTACATGTTATTTGAATTATGTGCCTTAATTGTCATTAGACATTTAGCATATTAAATATTAAACTGCATATTTTCTTTCTGATTTCTATAATAATTTGCTATTTACCTTTGTTTGTTTCGTAATTAAATCATAATTATTGTATGCTTGTTGTCTTATAATTTTATATTAATTGTTGCATTTATTGG
>AWOL01S0012543.1:61312-94564 GCA_000715115.1 Nicotiana otophora
AAATTCTTCTATAAGAATTGGTAAATGAATATGTTGGAGGAGCGGGTTGCACGCCGCAACAAGATTGATTATAATGAATATATTGGAGGATCGGGTTGCACGCCACAACAGAATTAATTATAATGAATATATTGGAGGATCGGGTTGCAAGCCGCAACAGACTTATTAAAAGTCCATATTGGAGGATCGGGTTGCACGCCGCAACAGACTTATTAAAGTCTATATTGGATGATTGGGTTGCACACCGCAACAGGCTTAGTTAAAAGTCGACATACACACACACACACACACACACACATATACACACACACATATATATATATATTGGGGGATCGGGTTGCACTCCGCAACAGGCTTGATTAAAATGAATATATTGTGAGAGCGGGTTGCACGCTGCAACAGAATTGATGGTAATGATAATTGGTTATGACTGCTGAGTTGGCTTCAATTATTATTAACGAGTTACCCGATTTATTTCTATTGTTGTTATTGTTACTAATATTGCGTACAGGAAATGTAAGTGACCCGTTTTAACCTCGTCACTACTTCGTCGAAGTTAGGCTCAATACTTACCAGTACATGGGGTTGGTTGTACTGATACTACACTTTGCACTTATTGTGCAGATTTTGGAGTTGGTCCCAGTGGCGTAGCATTGACTTGCTCGGATTTCAGGTACGAGAGGAGAAGCTCGTGCACTTGTGATACCAATTATGGGATGGTATTTAGACACCGTTGTTTTTATGGATTATTTCACTATATTTCAAAGTTTGCTTCCGCTTTTGTTTCCTTGATTATTAATAATTTAAAAATTATTTAAAAATTAGTTAATATTATTCTAACATTGGCTTGCCTAGCAAGTAAAATGTTAGGTGCCATCACGGTCCGAATGAGGGAATGAAGGGTCGTGACAGTTGGTATCAGAGCACTAGGTTACATAGGTCTCACGAGTCACAAGCAAGCTTAGGAGAGTCTGAAGGATCGGTACGGAGACGTTTGTACTTATCTCTCAGAGGCTATGAAGTTTAGGAACAATATCACCTCTTTCATTCCTTATCGTGCGGCATTGATTTTGCTTGAAACCTATTTCTCACATTCCTTTGTATCTACTCGTGTATGACATTGCGCACTCGGTATCAGTTGTGCGTCGACGGTTTGTGATGACGCAGATGAACTACGAGGGAGCCAGAGATGCTCAAATATTGCTTCAACGTGTGATTCCGACTGAAGATGCAGACGTATAAAGAGATCACCCAGTGAATTATGTGGGGGGTGCAACGTACCTTGGCATCTGGTTGATTTATAAGAGTTGTAAAGGTTAATATTATGGACCATCGAACGTGGTGAACTATGACTTCGCGTCAAGTGGGGGAGTCCACTATCAATGAATGGATTGCGAGTCATGTGTTATATCAGTTTTGGCCTGAAATGTATATATGTGGTACTGAAAGGTTCTCCCAAAATTTACATGTGTTTAAGGCCTGAGATCTTGTAGAGAATAAGGTTGGGACTTGCGGTATGTCCGCCTCCGTAATAATCTTATACTTCAGTACCAAAGGAGTTAGAGAAACAACATTAAATTTACAAAAGGTCTACTCTCAACGTGGACGTCACGGTTGCGGATTTTGGGGTGCTTTAGAGGAAGTATAGTGGTTGACGAGATTCTGGACTAAGAGTTGTCTGTATTGAGCTCTATTTTTGTGATCATTGTATAGGGGTAAACTTTACCCCAAAGAAGAATCGAAGAGTATGTTAATAAATGGGTCAGCTCAACAGTGTTAATTCAGCATAACAAAAGAAGAAATTGGCCTTGAGAGAGATAATTCTGCACAGGTGTCTGTGGCAAGCCTATGAAGAGGGCAGACCAGCCAATACAACACCGCCCACTTGGCTCGATTCTCAAAAATACTTTTGAAAGAGTTTGTTTCCCGGACTCTCCGTAATGCATGGCGCATAGGGTTTGAACGATTGCATCAGGTCACCATGACGGTGTCATAATATGCCATCAGGTTCAATAAGTTATCCTGTCATATTCCCACTTTACTTCATACAGCTAGAGAGCGAGTCCACAGGCTCATTAAGGGACTTAATTATTATCGTAAAATTTTGTATGACTCGGGAGCTACAGACTGATACTTCATTTCCACTAGTGGTAGAAATTGCCAAGATATTAGAACATATTCGGGGTAAGGAAAAAGAAAACTAAGGAGGCCAAGACGTCTCGAGGTTTTGGGGGATTCAGTGGATTCTACTCTTTGAGTATAAATCATTATGGCTGGGGCTCGGGCAGTCGGCCAGCCCAGTTCGCATATCGAATTAATCGAGGTGCTCCAGTAAGGTTTTTTTATGCACCACTGACATGAGTTTCCTACAATGGTTATTCCAGTTATCTGGCACAGACTCAATATGAGCAGCCAAACTCGCAAAGGGGTTGTTATGAATACGGTGATACTAGGCACATCATGAGAAAATTGTCCCAGACTCGGGAGAGATATATTTCATCAAAGCACTCAGGCTACGTGTCCCATTGCAGTTACCACACCACCCACACGATCAGTTAGGGGTGGAGGACAAATGGTTATAAGGCGTCCTAGAGGTGGAGACCCAGCCGTTGTTATATTTGTTTTATGGTATGGTGGAGGTCGTTACATCAGATGGTGTCGTTATAGATACGACCTCGATTTAAAATAAAGGAATAATTTCCTTAACTTGATTCGGTTCTGAGTATCAAGACGAGTCCTCCAATTGTGCTCCACTTATGAGTGAGCTTCATAATTCTATAATCTACTTATGTGTTTACTTTTGTTGGGAGGTTTTATGGAGATAACTACACCTATCATTCCATAATGGACTCTAATAAGATCTGTGAGGCTAAAGGTGCCTTTCTGGTACTTATTTCGGTATGTTTTGATGTATTTCCGGATAATTAATTATAAATTGTGAATTATATGCCCTACCGGTGTGGGGTTCATTAGGTGTTGTGATTTTGTTTAACGAAAATTATTTAAAAATGAGAAAATGGAAGTTTTCGATTGGCACGATATGCATATTACTTGTCATTCAGAACTGAGGACGAGATCCTCCCTTTTTAAAATAAATTGATATGTTTAAACCGGGCTATGAACTGCGGTGAAAGTTATATAAGGACGAGATCCTTGTGATAAAAATCCTTGTATTTAAATCCTCCCTTGTGAAATTAAATTTGTACTATAGCACTAATAGGGAGTCATGCCTGCTAGGCTTATTAAAAAATATTTGTATGAAATTCTCTGTGCATACTTGCCAAATTCATGTTGTAATATTGAGTTGTAACCTACGAGGTAGGTGCCCGCCCAGGTGGCGTTAAATGTAACTCGTTAATTCAGGTAAACAATTATGAGGTCTTCATGCCTCGTATCGCGTTATTAGTATTGTGAAGGTTTGAAACGAGAATTTTGTTAACATGAAGTTAATTGACGATTCTGTAATTGATTATGAACAACTATTAAGACCAGATTGACCTAGAAGGGTGCCCCGTTTAGATGGTCAGACAAGTGTGAGTTGAGCGGTCAAAAGCTCAAGACTGCTTTGACTACGACGTCAGTGTTGGTATTACCCACAGGTTCAAGATCGTATACGGTATATTGTGACGCATCTCACATTGGGCTTGGTGCAGTATTAATGCAAAATGGCAAGGTAATTGCATATATGTCGCAACAATTGAAAGTTCACGAGAAGAATTATCCTGTTCATGACTTAGAATTGGCAGCCATTATTCATGTGCTGAAGATTTGGAGGCATTACCTCTACGGTGTCTCATGTGAGGTATTTACAGATCATCGTAGCCTTCAGTATCTGTTCAAACAAAAGGATCTTAATTTGAGGCAGAGAAGATGGTTGGAGTTGTTGAAAGACTATGAATTCACCATTTTGTATCACCCCGGAAAGACCAATGTGGTGGCCGATGCTTTGAGTAGAAAGACTGTGAGTATGGGTTGTCTTGCGTATATTCCGGTTGGTGAGAGGCCACTAGCTACAAATATTCAGACTTTGGCTAATCAGTTCGTGAGGTTAGATGTTTTAGAACCCAGTCGGGTTCTAGCTTGCACAGTCGCTCAGTCTTCTTTATACGAGCGCATCAGAGAGAGGCATTATGATGATCCTCATTTACTTGTCCTTAAGGACACAGCGCGGCACGGTGATTCCAAACAGGTTGATGTGGGGGAATATGGGGTTCTGCGAATGCAGGGTCGTATTTGTGTGCCTAATGTGGATGGGCTTCGTGAATCAATTCTAAAAGAGGCACACAGTTCCAGGTATTCAATTCATCCAGGTACCGCCAAAATGTATCAAGATTTGCGGCAACATTATTGGTGGAGGAGAATGAAAAGGGATATAGTTACATATGTAGCTCGGTGTCTGAATTGTTATCAAGTTAAGTACGAGCATCAGAGACCTGGTGGTTTCCTTCAGAAGTTAGAAATTCTTGAGTGGAAGTGGGAGCGTATCACTATGGATTTTGTTGTTGGTCTCCCACGGACTCAAAGAAAATTTGATTTAGTTGAGGTCATTATGGACAGGTTGACCAAGTCAGCACATTTCATTCCAGTGGCAGTTACCTATTCTTTAGAGAGGTTAGCTGAAATTTACATTCGTGAGATTGTTCGCCTTCACGGTGTGCCCATGTCTATTATTTCAGATCGAGGTACGCAGTTTACCTCACATTTCTGGAGGGATGTACAGTATGAATTAGGCACGCGGGTGGAGTTGAGTACAACATTTCATCCATAGACAGACGGACAGTCAGAGCACACTATTGAAATATTGGAAGATATGTTCCACGCTTGTGTTATAGACTTTGGAGGTTCTTGGGATCATTTCTTGCCACTTGCAGAGTTTGCTTATAATAATATCTACCAGTCGAGCATTCGGATGGCTCCATATGAAGCATTATACGGAAGGCGATGTCGATCGCTAGTTAGTTGGTTTGAACTGGGAGAGGCTCGGTTGTTGGGTACCGATTTGGTACAGGATGCCTTGGATAAGGTCAAGATTATTCAAGATCGACTTCGCATAGCTCAGTCTAGGCAAAAGAGTTATGCCGACCGTAAAGTTCGTGATATTGCATTCATGGTTGGAGAAAGAATATTGCTCAGGGTTTCACTGAGGAAAGGTGTAATGAGGTTCGGAAAGAAGGGCAAGTTGAGCCTTAGGTATATCGGACCCTTTGAAATGCTTGAAAGGATGGGTGACGTAGCCTACAGGCTTGCATTACCATCTAGTTTATCAATGGTTTATCCGGTGTTCCATGTGTCTATGCTCCGAAAATATCATGGTGAACCATCCCATGTGTTAGATTTCAGCTCTGTCCAGTTGGACAAGGATTTGACTTACGAGGAGGAGCCGGTGGCAATTCTAGCCCGGCAAGTTCACCAGTTGAGATCAAAGATTTACCCTTCAGTTCGAGTGCAGTGGAGAGGTCAGCCTATTGAGGCAGCTACTTGGGAGTCCGAGTCCGATATGCGGAGTAGATATCCTCACCTTTTCACCAGCCCAAGTATATTTCTATGTCCGTTCGAGGACAAACGGTTATTTTAAGGTGGAGAATGTGATGACCCAAAAGGTCATCTTATGTTTTAGAACTCGAATATGAGCTCTTAAGCCTTACAAATATCATTTTTACCCTCCTTGATTTGCGTGCGTAGTCGGGCAGGTTTTCGGAAAGCGTTTACGTTGAAAACTAATGAAAATAAGAATTTTTGCCTTAAAAGTTGATTTTTGTTGACTTCGGTCAACATTTTTGGTAAATGGGCCCGGGTACATGCTTTGACGGTCTCGGTAGGTCCGTATCAAATTATGAGACCTGGCTTATGCCCGGAATTGAATTCGGAGGTCTCTAGCTTGAGTTATGAATTTTTGATGAAAATTAAAAGTCTAGAAATTATTTATTTTTAAGAATTGAGTGATATTCGGCATTGTAAGTATCGGGTCCGTATTTTGGTTTCGGAGCCCGATAGAGGTTCATTATGATATTTAAGACTTGTCTGTGAAATTTGGTGAGAAACACATTCTTGAGAATTTCATTTGATTTGGTGCTACATTCGTAGTTCTAGGTGTTATTTTGGCGATTTGATCGCGCGAGCATGTTCGTATGATGTTTTTAGACTTGTGTGCATGTTTGGTTTGGAGCCCCGAGGGCTCGGGTGAGTTTCGGATAGGCCACGGGATGTTTTGGACTTTGAAAATCTGGTNNNNGTTCGTATGATGTTTTTAGACTTGTGTGCATGTTTGGTTTGGAGCCCCGAGGGCTCGGGTGAGTTTCGGATAGGCCACGGGATGTTTTGAACTTAGAAATTTTGCTGGTATAACTGAACCTGTTGCAGGCCTCTGATCTCGCAAACGCAATTGCGAAATCAGGCATCACAAATGCGAACATAACAGGGTCCGCAATTGCGAGGCTTTCATCGCAATTGCGATCAGAAGCCTGGGCCAGCAGTTCTCGCATTTGCGAGGTTACCTTCGCAATTGCGAAGGGAGTCTGGGAAGGGTAGGTTCGCAAATGCGAACATTTACTCGCATTTGCGAGGTTCAGTGGTCGCAAATGCGACACTTTTCTCGCATTTGCGAAGGCAGCGGGATTGTGAAGGGCATCGCAATTGCGATTATTCCTTCGCAATTGCGACACCTACAGCTGAGTAAAAGGGGCTTAAACGGGAATTTTCATTCATTTTTCATATTTTTAAAACGCTAAACCTTAAGAGGCGATTTTTCAAGGACCAAATCTTCCACAAATCATAGGTAAGTGATTCCTAGCTCTTTCTTTCAATCTTTTACATCTTATAATAAAATATCAACCTAGAATCTAGAATTTTTATGGTGAAATTGGAGTTTTTGGTAGAACTTAGGAATTTCGAAATTTGGGGATTTAGACCTCGAATTGAGGTCGGATTCCAAAATCAATTGTATATCCGGACTCGTCTCGGAATGGGAGTTCGGATTTCGTAAGGTTTTTCGAGATTTGAGACGTGAGTCACACTGCCGAATATTTTAATAAATTTTGGATTTTATCCGAAAAATTAGTAAATTCAAATGGAATTAATTCTTATGATTCGTATTGAGTATATTGAATTGTTTGTGAATAGATTTGAAGCTTTCAGAGACAAGTTTAAAAGGAAAAGTTGTAGTTGAGTAATTGATTGGAATTTGCAAAGCGAGGTAAGTGTCGTGGTTAACATTGGCTTGAGGGAATAGAACCCTTAAATTAATTGTTATGTGAATTGCATGTGAACGGCGTATAGGCGAGGTGACGAGTGTCTATACGTCGTCAAATTAATTGGTTGTCTGCTTACTTGAAAAATCTTAAATTATTTTAAATTATGAATTAATTATTATAATAATTGTTTCTCTCCTATTCTTTGTCAAATATTAATTCTTGAATTCCTGCATTAATTGTTATATGTTATTTGAATTATGTGTCTTAATTGTCATTTGACATTTAGCATATTAAATATTAAACTGCATATTTTCTCTCTAATTTCTATAATAATTTGCTATTTACCTTTGTTTGTTTCGTAATTAAATCATAATTATTGTATGCTTGTTGTCTTCTAATTTTATATTAATTGTTGCATTTATTGGGAAAATTCTTCTATAAGAATTGATAAATGAATATGTTGGAGGAGCGGGTTGCACGCCGCAACAAGATTGATTATAATGAATATATAGGAGGATCGAGTTGCACGCCGCAACAGAATTAATTAAAATGAATATATTGGAGGATCGGGTTGCACGCCGCAACAGACTTATTATAAGTCCATATTAGAAGATCGGGTTGCACGCCGCAACAGACTTATTTAAAAGTCGACATACATATATATATATATTGGGGGATCGGGTTGTACGCCGCAACAGGCTTGATTAAAATGAATATATTGTGAGAGCGGGTTGCACGCTGCAACAAAATTAATGGAAATGATAAACTGTTATAACTGCTGAGTTGACTTCAATTTTTATAAACGAGTTACCCGATTTATTTCTATTATTGTTGTTATTACTAATATTGCGTACAGGAAATGTAATTGACCTGCCTTAGCCTCGTCACTACTTCGTCGAGGTTAGGCTCAGCACTTACCAGTATATGGGGTCGGGTGTACTGATAACCTACTCCGCATTTATTGTGCAGATTTTGGAGTTGGTCCCAGCGGTGTACCATAGACTTGCTCGGATTTCAGGTACCATAGGAGACTTGAGGTGTAACTACATGGCGTCCGCAGTTCTAAAGTCCCCGTCTATTTTACTTTAGCTGTGTATTTATTTTCAGACAGCTTTATTTTATTCAGACCTTTATTTGTATTTATTCTAGAAGCTCGTGCACTTGTGACACCAATTCTGGGATGGTATTTAGACACCGTTATTTTTATGGATTATTTCACTATATTTCAAACTTTGCTTCCGCTTTTGTTTCCTTGATTATTAATAATTTAAAATTTGTTTAAATATTGGTTAATATTATTCTAACGTTCGCTTGCCTAGCAAGTGAAATGTTAGGTGTCATCACGGTCCGAAGGAGGGAATTAAGGGTCGTGACACTCTTCTACTGTTCTTAAAGGCTCCGTAGACAGGTTTTGGGTTGTGGTTGATGTTGGGGAATTGAACTAGAAATGTTGGTATTTGAAAATCATATTTTTCATTAATTCTATAAACTCGTAATAGTTTGGAAATTATGAATGAAGCTGCTAATGGAAATGAAAAGGAAGTTGTTAATAAAATCTTTTCAATGTTTGATTAATGGAGTACATCTCCTCTTCATTCATAGATGAGTTTGGGTAGAAGTAAATATAACAGGCTTACTCGGTCGGGTTCTCTCGGTTGAGCGCCGGTCGCGCTCCTCGATTTTTCGATTTTGGGGCGCGACAAACTTGTCATACGGCTGTTCATGGAAAAATTTATACTCATTCGGTGTTACACCAATTCGATATCTTGCATATAATGTTTTATATTGTTAACTGATACGTGCAAGCACAAAAGCACTCTAAGTAGTGACCTTTAAGATTAACTAAATATTTTTTGTTTGGTGTAAGTAGTGTGTGTAAAAAGTATTTACTTTCTACTCATGCACTCATCATCAACCAAAATATTATTTCAAGTTAATGCAAAACAAGGAAAATGTGAAAAGTTTACACGGAATAAAGACTTTTGACATTATGAGTAGAAAAGTCAAAGCCCACAAATATGCACATTGCTAAGTTTAAAGAAAGGGATTTTTCCTCCGTATACAATATTTGAAACTTATTTACCAAAATTATCCTAATTTTATATATTTATCGCCCTAAACAAAGATTACTTACAAATTATATACAATTCATTATTAACGTCTTAAATTAGGGGATTTAGTTACATCTTTTTCCTATTTTCTCTCCACATCTCTTTCAATAAGCATTTTCCTTTCCAAATTGATGAGAATATTTATCACATCTCCAAACATTTCAAGAAATTGCATGTACAAGTGATAAGCGAAATTTGGTATTGAACTCTTGAAGGTGATTGGCTTTTCCATTGAATGGCTCTGTTGAAGCATTGTACTACTGTCCAAAGTTGGATGAAATGAGTTGGATGAAAATCCTCCTCGACGATGAGCAGTAAAGAGTTTTTAGTATTCAGGTGTTTGACTCTCNATGGCTCTGTTGAAGCATTGTACTACTGTCCAAAGTTGGATGAAATGAGTTGGATGAAAATCCTCCTCGACGTGAGCAGTAAAGAGTATGATTGTACGTAAATTATATTCTGTTGTAATTATTTATTTATTTTTATTTGAATGTTATATGAAAGTTGAAAATTAGTTGTATAATGTATGAATCGTTGTATAAAATTTGTATTTAAGTTATCAATACTATCTTTTTGCATAAAGTTGTTGACATGTATCAAAATTTGTCCAAAGATTTTACGAGGTTAATAACTATCGTGCGGGGCTAGTAAAGTATTCTGCTTCACTTGATTGGTTAACTTACCCAATACACTAATCTATCACAAATTAACGAAACCTATTTAAATCGGTACTAAAATGGATACATCATACTTACAATTAATATTATACAATTTGATGGTACAACAACATACAAATTTAAAAATAAACTTTGTACAAATTTAATACAAATTGATATATCTACAACAACATACATACTAAAAATAAATTTTATACAACTAATTATATAGTATACACTTATTTACAACTTATCTAAAACTTTTATATATTATTTTTATCTAGTTAAAATACATCTACAACATCATACAACTTAAGGCATGAAGTAGAAGTATAAGTAAAGATTGATACTCAAGTCATTCTCACAAGAGATAGTTTCAAGTATCTTGGTTCTATAATCCAAGGCAATGGGGAAATTGACGAGGCTATTACGCACCGCATTGGAACGGGTTGGATGAGATGGAGGCTAGCTGTCAAGAAACTATATATAAGGTACGAGCTACCACGCTGTCATGAAAGACTATACAACAAAAATCAACCGATAAGGCATTCCAAACCATACATGAGTCGACACTTGTCTATGAGCTTCTAAAGGAACATAAGTGTTACAACATTGCCGAAACAGGGCCCCTACATACCCATAATGTCTATAACAAAAATGCATACCAAGACCACGGCAAGTCCAGAGAAGGGATCTCGCCAATAACCGCTGAATTGGGCAGCCTACTGTGGTGGGGGAGCTGCGTCTACCCGTCTATCAGGACCTGCAGCACGACATGCAGCGTCCATAAATAAAAAGGATATCAGTACGAATAAAGTACTGAGTATGTAAGGCAGGAAAGCATAAGTAAGAACAGTAATGTAAACAGGGATAGAGAATATACAAGTGACATCTGGGAACCTCTGAGGGCTACTGACATGAAATGCATGATACATACATATATATACATAAACTTTTAAAACATACGCCTCTGTGGGCATCATCATCATCATATCGTACCCGGCCGTAATAGGCTCGGTAAAACGTACACGGCCATCATAAGACTCGGTAGAATTATACCCGACCACGTGAAGATCGGTAAAACCCAACTGATCAGTGGTTGCACAATAGGTGTCGTACCCGATCGATTATAGCGCGGCTCGGTAGAGTAAAATAGATACATATATATGATACGTGCTGGATTCGTTGGAATCACATTTTGAACCTTTTGGAGTGACGTAAGGTCAGTATCCTCCTTACACGTTATTAGGATTAACTCTTCATCAAGAATCTTATAAGAATCAGGAAGTACCAACAGCATTGATAACATAAGAATAAGAGAAGTAACATCAACATCAATCGTTTTATAAGAAGGGCAGCGGTGTAAGTACTGCTAGCTTCTAAGAGTAGAGTATCTTTGGAAGCTCGTTCATTATATTATGTACAATCGGAATCGTGCAAAATAATGAAGGGGATAGCATCACATACCTTGTATATACTGTCCAACCTCGATCTATGCAAATGTCACGACTCCTTAGTCTATAATAAGAGAAATGACACTATCGTTATCGTTTAAGCGTCGTAACTATTATGTATCGACCGCAACCTATTTTACGATGAAAATGACAGCACCTCACCTATTTATATGACTTTTCACAAGTCAAAACAATCACCAAACAACCCAAACAACATCAACAATAATCATATTGAGCCTCCCAAAACAGTCCACCAACCAACACATTACTACCAAGCCTTTTGATATATATTTCACTAGTTCTAGCTTCAACGACTTAGCTGCAACTTGGATATTCTTAAATACATGTAGAGTAATAGATTCCTTACCTTTAAACAGAAATAACAACTCCAATTTGACCTTAATTGTCCCCGAAATATCCCTCCAATGCTGCCACAAGAACAAGGAAGCGAAACTAGCAATCAATTCGGGTTTTTCGGCACTAGAATTACTTTAGAAGACTTAAAATTACCTAGGTTTGGTATTAAAAACTTGAGGGATTATTTACAGAACATAAAAAACTTAAAACAACCTCCCATACGAGCTGGAACAACACAAAAATCAGCAACAACAAGAAGAACATGAAACTTACTAGTGCCACGGGATTCCAGACACTTGATTTGTGTTGTTTGCCCTTTGTTTGGGTTCTAAGGTCTGAATATACTGAAAAAGAATGACTTAAAACGGGGTTGAGGCATCTTATATATATCCATATGTCTTAAACCGCCCATGTGGGCCCCGTAGAGAGCTGCTTGGCGCAGTCTCGCGAAAATGCGAATATCTCTCTATTCCGAGATCGTATCGATAAACGGTTTAATGCGTTGGAAACTAGACTCATAGATCTTAGATTTTGTGGGTAGATCACCCAGTAATTCCAAGTAAATTTGGAGAAAAACGTAGTAACATTTGACCTAAAGTTTAAGTAAAATTATAAACGTAAGTTGTGACAACTTTTGTCGACTTTTGTTTCATAACTCGCTTGACTTCAAGACTTATGATACGGATATTATATGATTCAAATACATTAAACATGACCTCTTAGGACAATTAAGAACCTCTAGTTTTACCCATAAATACGGGTTACAACATTCTTGATTCGTTTAACTTCTAATACTTGTTAACCACTCTTATACACCCTTGTATCGTTTAAGACCAATAGGATTAACTTCGTATCATCTCAAAGATAATCTCTTCTCGGATTTACGTCGACTAACTTACGGCGTGATCTAAGGTACGTGAATTTGGGTTGTAACATTAGCAACAACGTCCATTATTTTTGAAAATTGCTAATGGGATTGTTGCTCCGTGATTATTACTATTTGATGCTATTTTTTCTCCCCCTTTACTGGATATTATTGCTCCCTAATAGTTACTATTTGATACTACTTTTTGTCTTCTTTTCTTATCGTCTTTTGCCTCCTTCTCCCTTCTTTCTCCCCCATCTTTCCTCTTCTTTTTCTCCCCTATTCTTCCTTTCCATCTTTTCTTGAGCCGAGGATCTATCGGAAATAACCTCTCTACCTCTCCAGGTAGGGGTAAGGTCTGCATACACACTACGCTCCCCATACCCCACCCGTGGGATTATACTGTGTATGTTGTTGTTGTTGTTGTTAACATCATACAACTTATATACAATTTTCATACAAATTATATACAATATGTCTTTTTGTATATTTTGTATCTGATTTGTATATATTTTGTATGTGGTGTGTGTTTCTTCCTCTCTAAAATTCCAAGCAAAACTTTCTCTCTTAATACAATTTTGATACATATCAATAACTTTATGTAAAAAGATTGTATCGATAAATTAAATACAAATTTTATACAACGATTCATATATTATACAATTATTTTTCAACTTTCATACGATATTTAAATAAATAAATTTTATATATATTACATACAATTATACTACAACTTTACTACAATTTTGTAAGTATATTGTATGTCATATTTTTTTTCTTCTTCTTCGAGTTTCAATATGAAATTCAGCCAAAATCAAGTCTAATCTTCACTAAACACCCTCAAAATTGAGATATAAACTCCAAACAATATTCCTAATTGTTTGCAACAACACCCAATCCAAACAAATAATAGTTTTTGAAAACCTAAATTCAAATTCAAAGCTTCAAAGATTTTTAATGGCTGTCAGTGATGGAGAGTGAAACACCTTTAAAATTTATTGATTGACAATTTCAATTTGAACACCAATTGTGCAACATGAAAGAAAATTGCTAAGTTAAAATTCTATAGTAAAACGATTGAAATCCATTGATGAATTCCATTAAAAATATATACAACATAAAAGGATAAAAAAAATAGAGGACATCAGAGGAAGAAAAATTGGGGAAAGAACAGAGAATGAGAGAGAGAGAGAGAGAGAGAGAGAGAGAGAGAGAGACACGAGAGAATAACGATTGAAAATAATTGATTCCTTATTCAATTCCTAATATAAATGGATACTCATCTAATTCCTAAAGTGTATATAATTGATAAATTGTATATGTCTATGTAATTAAATTTAAACTTGAGTAAGGAAGGTAATAAAGTTTCAAATATTGTATAGGAAGGTAAAAATTCCTTAAAGAAAAAATCAAAGCCCACACAAAAAGCTAAAGCCCACATCTTGGATCATCAAAGCAAACCTAACCATGCCCAATCAAAAATCAAGCCCAAACCAATGACTAGAAGGTCCGAAACATCAGCCCAAATCAATTTGCGTTTTCATTTGGAATTAGTCCAATTTTACAACTCCCTCTCTATTGTGCAATTTGAACTTTCATCATTTTTTACTAATATAAAACTGGAAAAGAAAGAAAGTGAAAATTTAATGATTAAAATAATTGATTTACTCGAGTAAGACAAAGTGATAGTCGATTGATTTCTCATCATCCATTGACGTTTAAATATCCTACAACCTAGTTGTAGATTTAAATCATAATCTCAAAAGTAATAAGTTATGCTCGATCTGGAGCTCCTCTTTTATCTTAAGAGAAATTTATATATTCTCAATTTTTAATGTCCTGTATGTCTTTCTTCCACCAGATGAAAAGGATCTGTATAGAAAAAGGGAAGAAAAAATAAAGGACATAGCAAAATCTAAATCTTTTTGTAAATTTTATTTTATCTTTTGGGAGGTGCTCTTGGTCTGGCCTTATTATATGGAGTATGATGTACTAAAAGAGTGTAGCAGATTTCATAACACTTTAAGTGGTTGTTACCGTAAAAGTGAAAGGGAGTGTTGGGGTAACTGGTAAAGTTGTTACCATGAGGTCACGGGTTCAAGCCGTGGAAGCAGCTTCTTGCAGAAATACAAGATAAGACTGCGTACAATAAACTCTTGTGGTCCGGCCCTTCCCAGATCCTGCGCATAGCGAGAGGTTAGCGTACTAGAATATTTTTTTTTTTAACCTGTACCAACTAGTGAACTGGCCTGTTGAATTGTTTAATATTTTTTGTTTGGTCTACTTGCTTTATTGTGATTACATTAATAAAATTTCTGCTATACTAACTCTAACTTTTGTCATATTTGGAGCGCCTCTTGATCACCGGTCATACACCTTCCTATTAGTTAGTTTATTCATCTTATATAATAAGGTCTTAGGTCTAGAGGTAAATGAAATATCTAAAGTTGGTGTTTAGAATGAGTATAATTTTATTAGAAATATACACTTAGGTTTTTTAGAAAATTTATATAGTGTAGCCGTCCTCTAATAATAGCCGACGAATATACATTTTTTATATATTATTATATAATATACATACAACATACATATTTTATACATAAATATTATAGATTTTTTTGTATATTTGGATAGATACTATAATTATTTTTGACCAACCGAATTAATATGTGTAGGTAGTTCAAACAAAAAATAATAGATTCAGATGAGCTATATAACCCACCCTAGATCCGCACATATGATCTTAGAAGCTACACACAATGTCTTATTCATCTAAAATGTAAAATTTGCTTGTCATACATGAATGGAGTTTTTGTTCCTATGGCACTCATTTTAGGTATTCCAAAAAGAAAATTATAAAAAAATCTGAAGAAAGAAATCAAACAATTAAAGGATGCAAATTTAAGCAATTATTACTGTGATGGTCAAGAAAAGGGAATGATATGAAGATGCCTAGTGATTACAACTGACAAACCACATGATATCATTAGAATTTGAGGAAAATCAAAGATATAACTAATAATGAGTAGACACCAAGTCACATAACAACTAAATTGCATTTCTCCACCTAACTCAATAATATTTTAGGTAATATGACTATTTTGATAAATATTTTGAAAAAATTGATTACAAATTAAAGTTGATATGTTTACTCCCAATACAACTTATTTCTCTATTCTAATTTTGCGGAACCTAAATTTGATAATATATGAATGTTGTGCTGACAAATTCTAAATAAAGTTAATTTCAAGAGAAACATCTTTATTATAATATTATATTGCTCACTTGAAGTTAGACGATAGTCCAGGAAACATTATATTGAACAATTAGTTATTTATAGTTAGCATATGTGCAAGATATAATATGATTTTAAAGCTAATCTTAATGGCATCGAACTAATAACAACACGTAGTGCGACAATTTGTTTAATTGAAATGCTTAGGTTAATTGCATCAAGATGTCAATTACATAAATTAGAATGGTCATATCTTACACCTTTTAGCTATTATTGAAAGAGTTTTATTCTTGATCAAATTTTCCGAGAAGTTCAACGAAATATATATATATATATATATATATATATTACGTGTACATCTAAAATATAATATAACTCTAAGTATAATAACAATTTAAAATAATTTGAATTACATGTCTATCATATACATCATGTTTATCACTCCCCCTCAAGCGAAACACGGTCTGGAAGAACATTGAGCTTGTCACGCAAAAACAACACCCTCGGAGATGGAAGAGACTTTGTCAATAAATCAGCAAGCTCGTCTTGAGTAGGGACATATTGAACTTGAATTACTCTAGAATCTGCATTTCCCCGTACAAAATGAATATCAATTTGAATATGTTTGGTACGAGCATGTTGGATAGCACTGTGAGCCAAGTAAATGCTACTAATATTATCACAAAAAATAGTGGAAGGAGAGGAAAGGGGCATATGTAGATCTCGTAAGAGAGATCGCGCCCAAGTAATCTCAGCAATAGCATGAACAACTGATCTATATTCTGTCCCACTACAACACTCTGCTTCTTAGAAGACCAAGATACAAGCAAAAAGCTAAGGTAGATCGTCGAGTGGTAGCAGTCAACCCAATCAGCATCACTATAACAAGACAAACTATCAATAGAACCTCCAGGAATGAACAAACAATGAGTCAAATAGCCATTCAAGTATCGTATGATATCTTTCACCGCAGTAAAATGAGTCACCGAGGGTGAATGCATAAACTAGGACACTTTATTAACAACAAATACAATATCTGGACGAGTAAATGTAAGAAATTAAAGACTACCAACAAGGCTCCTATAGAGAGTAGCATCTGAGAATAGAGATGAGCCACTAGACTTATGTATATATTTTGGGGAAATAGGTGAAGTAACATGTTTGGAAGAAAGACGGTTTGTACGATCGAGTAGATCTTTAATATATTTGGATTGACAAAGAAAGTAACCGCCATCTCGAGAAGTTACAAAGATGCAAGAAAGAAATTAATCAAACCTAAATCATTTATGGAAAATTATGATTTTAAGACTGCGATAAAAAAAAACTAAGTAAAGTAGAAGAAGAAGCAATAAGAAGAATATCGCCACATAGAGGGGAATAATAGCAACGTCACTGCTATTTTTGTAGATAAAAAGAAAAAAATCGGACATACTATTTTTAACACCATGACGAAGAATAAAAGAAGTAAAACGTCGAAACCATGCCCGAGCTTGCTTTAAGCCATAAAAAGAGCTTTGTTCAACCGACAAATACGATGTGGAAATTGTGGATGAACAAAACCTATAGGTTGTTTCATGTATACCAGCTTATTTAGAGTGCCATGCAAGAAGACATTCTTGACATGTAATTGATGGACCATCTCTTAGATGCAGCATGTCACGGCGTAAAATTCAATTAGTCGTGATGGCACCTAACCTAACCCTCTAGGTAAGCCAATTCAATAATAATCCAACTTAAAGGAGCTCTACTGAGAAAAATAATGATAATATAACTGAACTTTTATACAAAGAATCCCCAAGAACTGGTAATACAAATCATGAGTTTCTACGATTTAGAGTTTACAAAACTAGTATGAAATGAATACATCATATATTTGAAATGTACATAAATAAATTTTTATAAATCTAAAGCTACCATGAACAAGAGGTAGCTACAACCAAAATGCAGGTTCATGTTCAAATCCATCTCCCACCATACACAACAATATCAGCTCCAAAATCTGCAAGCAAGGCACAGAAGTATAGTATGAGTACAACCGAACTTATGTACTCAATAAGTAACAAACATGACCTTAGGTTAAAAGCAGTGACAAGTGTGGACAACGGTCAGAGTTCAACACTAACAGCCAATAACAACTTGTAACAATATAATGAAAACAATACAAGTAATACTTAAAGATATGATGCTCAACTCGTTCATAGTTAGGAAAATAAGTATGCTTTTCAGGTATAACAATAAAGCCCAAATCTTTCACCGAAGTCACCAAAATGTGAGTATGTCAGAAAAAACTATGATTTTTTCTAAAAACTTTCAACAACAGATAAGATATCCCGTTATCATATAGCATGAGGAAAATACATCTCTATACCTACATGTCAATGTGTATGTGACGTCATAAATGTCACAATACCGTATAGCATGAGGAAATACATCTCTATATCTACATGCCAAGTATGCATGTCAAATGAAATGTACCACAATGATAAACTCATGTGCTCATGCTCTTGGAGTATTTAACCTCACTCAGCACTTCCCAATCACTCAACACTCTCAATCACTCAGCACATCCCAATCATTTATCACTATCAATCATTCAGTGCTCGCACTCATTAGTACCTGCGCTCACTGCTAGTATGTCAGACTCCGAAAGGGCGAGTCTTGTCCAAGCGCTAATATAAGTCAACCATGGCATATTGCAGCGTGCAGCTCGATCCCATCATGAATCAATAAAGCTTGTTGCAGCGTACAACCCGATCCCATAAATACCACTCATAATCAGGCACTCAACCTCACTCAGTCATCAATCTTTCCAGTCTCCCGGGCTTACAAATCTCATGCCGATCAGCCCAAGCAATGATAACATGATGCGACAACGAATGATAACAAAGAATGAGATATGATATGCAAATGAATGATTGACTAAGTATGTAATTGCAATTTAAGCAAATAACTCAACAGTAGAAATGACCTCAGTGGATCCCAACTGAATAAGTATATGGCCTAAATATGATTTCTAACATGGATCACATCTCAATTTTTCTAACACGTAGGAATTTCATGGATAGAAACAAGATAGATAACTACACAGTACCATAGAATTAACCGAGTCATAATTCACATGGTACATGCCACACGCCCGTCACCTAGCATGTGTGTCACCTCAACACCAACACATAACACGTATATTTAGGGATTCATACCCTCAGCACAAAGTCTAAAAGTTTTACTTTCCTTGAACAAGCCGAATCGAATACCGATCAAGCCAAACAATACTCTAGGAAAGCTATCCCGCGCGTACAGACCTCCGAACGACTCGAAACTAGCCAAAAGCAACTCAAGAACATCAAATAATGTCAAAGGAAACAAACCTAATTGATAAAGGTTGAATCTTTAATCAAAAGCCCAAACTCAACCAAAGAGTCAAACCTGGGCCCGTGCCTCGAAACCCGATAAAACTCACAAAATCCGATAACTCATTCAATTACGAATCCATCCATACTAGTTTCACTCAAATCCGGCTCCGAATTGATGTTCAAAACTCAAAAATTCACTCTATGAAATTTTAGACAAAAAATCCCAAATTTCTCTTTTGAAATCATCAATCAAGTGCCAAAAACGAAGATAGATTCATGAAATATAATTAAAACCGTGTAGAGAACACTTACCCAATCCATATGATGAAAATCGCCTAAAAATAGCCTAAATCCGAGCTTCATAGCTCCAAATATGCTAAAATGGCAGAAACCCTCCGAAATAGAGTTCTTTTAATCACTGGACGAATTAATGAATCGCGATCGCGGAAATACCATCGGGATCGCGGAGAAGAAAGTGCATTGCCCTGAAATTCACTATGTGTTCGCGAGCCTCCTCATGCGAATGTGATGCCCACATACGTCAACTCTCCGCGAACGCGGACTGACCCACGCAAACGCGAAGGAGAACTCACCAGCTCCTAGCTCCCCATCTCAGCTCTACGCGATCGATGTGCCCCATATGCGAACGCGAACAGTAACCAACTCAGCCATACGCGAACGTGGTCTTCCAATCGCGATCACGATGAAGAAAGTCCCCAGCTCTAGATTTTTCATCTATGCGATCGCACCTCCATCTTTTCGATTGCGAAGAACAATTGGGGCACCCGACATAAGCAGAAACCAACAATGAAAATGTGAAGAAAAATTGTCTGAAATCAATCAGAAAGACTCCCGAAAGCCTCGAGATCCTGTCTGAACATACCAACAAGTCCCATAACATAAAACGGACCTACTCGAGGCCTCAAATCACACATAACAACATCGAACGACGAATCACACCTCAAATTAAGCATAATAAACTTTTGAACTTTCAACTTCCAAAACTCGTGTCGAACCATATCAAATCAACCTGGAATGACCTCAAATTTTGTATATAAGTCCCAAATGACATAACGAAGCTATTCCAATCCCTGGAACCACAATCCGAACTCGATATCCTTAAAGTCAACTCTCAGTCAAACTTATGAACATTCCAACCCTTTAAATTTCCAAATTTTGCCAATTAGTGCCGAAACCATCTAGAAATATCCAAATGCAAATTCAGGCATACGCCCATGTCCAAATCACCATCCGGTCAAATACACAAAAAATAAATTTGGTCAACTCTTCCAACTTAAAGCTTCCTAGTTGAGAATCATTCTTCCAAATCAATCCCGAATCACCTGAAAATCAAAACCAACGATTCACACAAGTCATACACATTATACAGAGCTACTCAAGACTTCAAATAGCTGAACGGAATACAAATTCTCAAATCGATCGGGTGGGTTGTTACATTCTTCCTCACTTAAACAGATATTCATCCTCAAACGTGGCAAAAGTCGTTCTAAAGCCAACAAATTACCGTGTCACCTTACCATGCACATACATGGGGATGATCTCACATCACCCCAATCCATATAAGCCTGACAACACAATATAACTGAAGATCCTTAATTCACCATTAGTTTGTAAACCTTAGAACCCAATTTTCAACATCCGAAATTTCTTACAAGACCCGAATCTCGTATCTACACACTGTATGAGTATGATCAAGTTGTATCAAGTCACATCCATAACCAAAGATGTAATCACATGATATACTACACGACTCGCATACTCGTAGCAATAATTTCCGATCACAATAGCTGCTAAAAATAAATCTGATACTGGTAATGAACCTCATATCAAATAAAACCTCATTCCAAAACCTTCATACACTGCCGATGATGAAAGAAACACACAGAAACTCATAACCACTCACCAGATCAACAAGTCATGGAGCTCTCTCTCATCCGACAAGAACTAAAGCCAAATTCTAAGCCGACTTTCAATATTATCCTTCCAAACATACCGTAATCAAACTCGATAGCAATCACTTCAGGCCAATGTGAGCACCTAATTTTTGACCATGCTTGAATTTTGTCACTTTATAGTATGTAAAAATATTTTAAGTTTGATCTACGTATTTTAGCTCTTATTTCACCTTCTAAAAGTTTTACTTAAGAAAATTAAAATCACAAAAAAGTCACATTTTTAGAGTAATAGCTTTAACTTTTGTATAAAAGAAAGAAAAGTTTCCTAAAATTATTTAGTGTATTTTCTAAATTAGAGTTTTTTAACAAATAAATATTGATTAGAATATGTAATAATTTTACCTTGTTATTTTGATTTTACTAGGAATATTAATTTTATCTTTTATTCATTAACCATTTTAAAAGAAAAAATAAAACAAAACAAAAAAAGAATAAATCACTTTTGGCACAAATGGATATGAATTTAGTAACAAACTTTGTCTTACCCAAAAGATTCCATCCACTCATGTCACCCACGTGCTCACACCAGCACACACACGTTGGTTTTCCTTTTCAATTCTCACATTATCCTTTTTCCCCATCTTCCTCACAGTACACACTCATTTTATCCCTTTTTCCAAATCTTCCTCACACCACACACTCACTTTATCCCCCACTCACAACCTCTCCACATCTCCCCAATTCCCTAAGAAAATCGGACCCTCCCCCCTTTAAAAATCGAGCATCCTTATTTCCCAAGGGCTCTAATTGACTTTCCCTGATTTTCTCGGATAAAAACACACACATAACACAAAAGAGAAAAGGAAACGCAAAAACGGGCAGCCTTCTTCCTCAATTCGAGTACCCATCTTTCTAGGAGAAAACCCATAAACTTTCAGCCATTCCTTAAATCCAGCTTTATCTTCAATACATATCATTACAAATCCACTTTGAATCCACCGAAAATTCCATAAAAATCAGTGACAAGGTAGAATATATCGATCCCAATCTCAACCATTGAAAACATTCAAGCCTAGTCGAGTACGTCCGAGGCTCATCGAACTCCGGCAAGCGAAGAATTCGAGGCTCTAGAGTCACGGTCTTGGTCGTCTTTCAGTTTTGAGCAAACCGAGTCAGATCCTCCTTGCTAAAAGGTTATTTTATATTATACTAATCTTCCTCTTTATAACACTGTTATAATGTCTTTGTTAAGTGGCTTCGAGTTTGAATAAAATATTTTTGAGTGTTTGATTTTATTTGATAATTTAGGTCATTAGTTAGTTTGTTTTCTATTCAAGCAGTAGATTTATTTGGGATTAATCTCTTGGATTCATTGAGTATCACCGTGACATCGTTTGGTATATTTAGCTGATGGTTTATTAAGAGAAAACGGAACCTTGTTCATTAATGGGTTAAGATTTCTATTAGCTTTATTGATAAACAAATATGAAATGTTGTTTGAGCATGACTAAGATGATATTTGGGAATAAAGATACTTCTACTGCTTTTCGTTAGATTGCTTTCATTCTCATTTAACATGCCAAGTTTGCTTAAAACAGGTAAATCCACCATTTGTTTTTCTTTTTTTAATAACAAATACTTGAATAATAGTGTTACTCCAAAAATTATTTAGCCATGCCTTAAATTAGAAACTATTCATTAATGACTTTGAAATGTGCTTGGATTGTATAATCGGTTTTAGTGATTAATTTATATCCTTTCCATAATAATTTATAAAATCGTGCTTCAAGAATTAATTTTCTCAAACGTAGTAATTTCTCAAAAGTAATACAAATAATTGATTGTCATCATTTCGGATTCGCTTGCGAGGTGCAATTATGATAAGTTAATTAATTTGGTTATTCGATCACGCATTCGCTTGCGTAGCGTGGTTATGACAACATAATATTATCCAAATTATTTTTTTAATAATTCAAATAATCAAGAAATAAAAAGGGATAGGTAAAACATGAAAATCATATAAAGCACAGTTTATCCAAAATTAATTCAAGCCAAGTTTAAGTCAATAAAGCGACTGTGCTAGAATCACAGGACTCGGAGAATGCCTTACACCTTCTCCCCGATCAACAGAATTTCTTACCGTGACTTTATTTTCGCAGACCAATAATGATACAGTCAAACCTTCCTTTGACTAGGGATTCAAATAAAAGATGACTTGGAATACCAAAAATCAATTCCAAGTGGCGATTCTGAATAACAAAATAATCCATATTTCAAAATTGTCACTTTAATTGGAAAAACTCTTTAACCCACAATCCATAACACATATCTTTTGTGGGGGTAAAAAGGAGGTGTGACAGCCAACGACTTCTTCTCATCAAATATAAGCTACTCTACTGAAATGCCACATCAATATTACCTAGAGCCACAAACTGTGTAATTCGTGCACCAATGAGCAATTCAAATGTACTCAAACATAGAAAATGACTCAAATGAGAGAACCATCTGCAAGCTCAACAAGTGCCACCACAAACGCAATGCTACGAACCCATCACATATAGTAGGACCAAGACATATGAATCTAAGACAAAGGATCATTCCCAACCCATCCAAACACCGGTCCTATAAAATACCTCAAGCCACAATACTTAAAATCAATAACCATACGCAATTCGACATCAAGTTCACGAAGTGCATGACCATAACCATGGAGAAACAAATGACACAATATATCACAGCCCGGAAAGACCATAACCAAGGCATAATCGACCATTCCACACCCTAATCACGATCTCGCTCGAATTCTGCTACAAGGTCCGCATAGAACCACACTATGTGTGCATATAACCACAAATCACAAACCCACGTAGCATGGAAGAGTAACGCATATCACATCGCAGAACACGAATAAGCTGAACTCTAACCGAATGACACACCTCTCAACACTAATAGTTCTGAGTCAACAAATTTGACCCGGTGTGGAATACACACCCTCCTCGGGCTTACTAATGGCTCCCAAATCAACTCCGGTCATCCCCAAATGGATAAATAGCCCTTCAAAAGTCAACAATGATCTAACTAACCATAACACGTACCACCATATAGCTAACTTTGGTCATATATTCACTGTTCGCAACCCCGAAACAATCTGATTCTGAGAACTCCTAGTCTCCAAATCCATAGAACACATGAATCACCATAACTGATCCCAACTCCACCATCTGAATGTATAAAACATATCTCGTACACAATCATCCCATGAGAAATACTTCCATAATTCTTCTATGCCACATAGCAAAATCTGAACATCAACAGTCGATCAACGAGGCGAGTACTGCAATGCCAATAAAGCATTTGTAAATCAAACATAGTGCTCCTTCTGAAATGCGCTCCCTTCTCAGGCAATACCAAGTAGTAATATCATTTATCTAATCGTTTAAAATGGTCCATGTTGTCTAAGAATTCATGACATTCTTTTCAAAACAGAACCATGACCTTGCACATGCAATTCTCAACCCCACCCGACACACCGCTTCTATCATGCCATCATATAAAAAGAACGAGAATCTCATAATCAACTCTGAGTCACCAGCAGAATACATACCTGATCAATCAGAAGCCTTTTATTTGATCCCACCTAGGAGAAAATCACAATACGCAACATGCTCCTCACGTCGATAGGAAGTATCCATCTCAAATCGTGGTAGAAACCATCGAGAACTCTCCGAAACCCGTTTGCACATAACTAAGCCATCACAACTGAATCTCTCTAGCTCAACCAAGCCACACAAGTCGCCAAACCCAAGAGTATTGCCACGAAACACCTATAAAGACTCACCACATCATAAGTACCCAAAGAATTGATCATACCATTGCCATACTGATCCAACCTACTACTAAGTTGTCCTATTTCCTCCGAGTTCCTTCTAAATTACCTACAAGTTGACACTTCTCCTCGCCATAATACCATGATCCTCAAACAAAACTCACCACACAAGATCCTAGCATGAAACCACATCGCCTTAAAGCCCATAAGCTACCACATTCCCATTGAAATACTCAAATTACTATATCTGGGATACCCACTCTCAGAGACCTTACGTGAATCTAAAACTGTTTCTTTTACCTTCCCGATACAGAAATGTAAAATCCATAGTGATACAGAAATACTGCAAGTCCCCACACCATCCGATGCAAATCTCAGATTCTAGCCATATACAAGTATGGAAAATTCTCAATTGCCACTTATAAATCTTGAGTCCATTAGAACCTTCTCGAGAGTCATCCACTCTGCACAAATCTCAATTGCACCGACCATACGGGCCGAACGACTTGTGCCCCATTAGCACGACAACACCCAAAGAAATAACCCCGCCTTAACGCAACCGAGCAAATTCCTACTCCATGCGCCCTACATCCTTCATGAATAACAACTCGATCATTCCATGATTCCCATATACCCATAAAGTGTAATACACCATGCATCTAGAAATTTTCTTGTTTAAGTCATCCTCAAAAGAAACCTCTACAAGTCATAACTGATCCACATGTATGCCTCAGACCGAAACCAATACAACACGTAACCATGCAATCAAATCGTCGATAGCGGACTCCCCCCACTTGGCTCAAATCCGTAGATCAAAACACTCGATAAATCACAATGCCCATACTCTATTACTGCCATAATAAGCCATTGAGATTCAACTAAATACTTCATAAGCTCATGTAACACAAACCATAAAATACCTCAAATCATTTGCTAAGCTCGTATTCATCCTCGTGACGGTCAGGTCGACTTTCTCAACCAATCCAAACTCAAATTGCTACAACTATACCTACTGGTAGAAAAGAAGGCCTCCATACAACATCATAAAGATCACACATCCGTAGATTACCCTACAAGTGATAACCCACATGCTTAGCCTCAAACTGACATCTCTATATACCCTTTCACAACCGCAATCACTTAATCTTCAAGAAATGAAAATCTACTTCGTTCCACAATGAAATAACACGAAAGAATCTCTCAAAACCTTCATCACTCAAGAATGTATGAAACGTCCACAAGAAATCGAGCATCCAATAGTCCTTTTCAAATCTCAAGCAAACTCTTCCAATCACATTCAAACCATCTGAACACATCCTGCAGTCACATCCCACTCATCATATAGCCATCCAACCACTCACCGAGCCACCAGTCCCACTCATAGGGACACCACTGGACATAGAAATTCAAAGGTGCATGGTCACAAAACTAAAACTACTGAGCCTAAGCTGCGGTCTAAATCGAGCCTCAAGTCCTCCAGACTGGCCCATCACCAAAATACAGAAAACACATCTTGCACCTCTTCCATGAAATCCACAAGTCGTTGATGTACAACTGATACCGAGCGCTCACATGCGCATACGAGTGAGTGGAAGAAATTCAAAGAGATATGCTTCAAGCTGAATCAATGTCGCACGATAAGGAAAGAAAGATATGAAGTTTACCTTAAATACTTGTAGCCTCTCGAAGATATGTATGGACGTCATCATTCCGATCCGCAAGACTCTACTAGACACTTGCTCATGACTCGTAGAACCTATGAACCTAGGGCTCTGATATCAACTTATCACGACCCAAAATCTAACTAGTCGTGATGGCATCTAACCCAACCCACTAGGTAAGCCAATTTAACAATAATCCAACTCAAAGGAGATCTACTGAAAAATAATGATAATATAATTGAACTTTTATTCAAAGAATCCCCAAGAAATGGTAGTACAAATCATGAGCTTCTAAGATTTAGAATTTACAAAACTAGTGCGAAATAAATACATCATCTGTTTGAAATGTACATAAATTGATTTGTATAAATCTAAAGCTACCATGAACAAGAGGCAGTTACAACCGAAACGCGGGTTCATCTTCAAAGACAACTCCCACGGTACACATCAATATCAGCTCCAAAATTTGCGTGCAAGGTGCAGATGTGTAGTATGAGTACAACCGACCCCATGTACTCAATAAGTAACAAAAAAACTAACCTTAGTTGAAAGTAATGACGAGCATGGACAACGGTCAGAGTCCAACACCAACAGCCAAGAACAACTCGTAACAATATAATGAAAAAAGTACAAGTAATACTCAAAGATATGATACTCAGCTCGTTCATAGTTATGGAAAATAAGCATGGTTTTCAGATATAAAAATAAAACCCAAATCTTTTACCGAAATCATCAAAATGTGAGTATGTCAGAAAAACTGCGATTTTTCCCAAAAACTTTCAACAACAAATAAGATGCCCCATTATCAGATAGCATGAGAAAATTATATCTCTATGCCTACATTCAATGTGTATGAGAAGTCATAAATGTCACAATATTGTATAGCATGAAGAAATGCATCTCTATGCTTACATGCCAAGTATTCATGTCAAATGTAATGCACCATAGTGATAAACTCATGTGCTCATGCTCTCGAAGTATTTAACCCCACTCAGCACTCGCAATCACTCAGCACCTCCCAATCACTCAACGGTCTTAATCATTTAACCTCTCAATCACTCAACAATCTTAATCACTCAGCTCACACTCGACACTTGTACTCATCGGTACTTGCGCTCACTGTTGGTATGACAGACTGCGAGGGGCGAGTCCTGCCCAAGCGCTAATATAAGCCAGTCATGGCATGCTGCAGCGTGTATCCCGATCCCATCATGAATCAATAAAGCTTGTTGAAGTGCAGCATGATCCCATAAATACCACTCACAATCAGGCCCCCAGCCACACTCAATCATCAATCTCTTCAGTCTCTTGGGCTCACAAATCTCATTCTGATTAGCCCAAATAATGATAACATGATGCGACAACGAATGATAACAGAGATTGAGATATGATATGCAAATGAATGATATGACTGAGTATGCAATTGCAATTTAAGCAAATAACTGAACATCAAAAATAACCTCAGTAGGTCCCAACAGAATAACTATATTACCTATATATGATTTCTAACATGGATCACAACTCAATTTCTCTAACACGTAGGAATTTCATGGATAAAAACAAGATAGATAACTACAAAATACCACATAATCAACCGAATCATAATTCACACGGTGCATGCCCACACGCTAGTCACCTAGCATGTGCATCAGCTCAATACCAACACATAACACGTATATTCAGGGATTCATACCCTCAGCACCAAATTTAGAAGTATTACTTACCTCGAACAAGCCGAATCCAATACCGAACAAGCCAAACAATACTCAAGAAATCCCATCTCACGCGTACCGACCTCTGAATGGCTCGAAACTAGCCAAAAGCAACTCAAGAACATCAAACAATGCCAAAAAAACAAACCCAATCGGTAAAGGTTGAATCTTTAATCAAAAGCCCAAAGTCAAACAAAAAGTCAAACCCGGGCCCGTACCTCGGAACCCGATAAGACTTGAAAAATCCAATAACTCATTCAATTACGAGTCCAACCATACTAATTTCACTCAAATACGACTCTGAATCGATGTTCAAAACTCAAAAATCCACTCTTACAAAACCCCCAAAATTTCTCTTTTGAAATCATCAATCAAGTACCAAAAATAAAGATAGATTCATGAAATATAATCAAAACCGAGTTGAGAATATTACCCAATTCATGTAGTGAAAATCGCCTCAATCCGAGCTCCATAACTCCAAATATGTTAAAATGGTCGAAACCCTCCAAAATAGAGTTCTTATAATCACTCGACGAACTAATGAATTGCGATTGCAGAGAAGAAAGTGCATTGCCCCTAAAATTCCCTACGCATTCGCGAGCCTCCTCATACGAATGCAATGTCCACAGATGCCAACTCTCCGCGAACGCGGAGGAGAACTCACTAGCTCCTAGCTCCCCGTCTCAGCTCTACGCGATCGCGGTTCCCCATATGCGAACGCGAACAGTAACCAACTCAGCCCTACGCGACCGCGATGAAGAAAGTGTCCAGCTCTAGATTTTTCCTCTATGCGATCGCGAAGAACTACTGGGGCACCAGACACCAGCAGAAACATCAATGAAAATGTGAAGAAAAATGGCCCGAAGTCAATCTGAAACACGCCCGAACCCCTCGGGACCCCGTCCGAACATACCAACAAGTCCCATAACATAACAAGGACATACTTGAGACCTTAAATCACACATAAAAACATCGAAATAATGAATCGCACCTCAAATCAAGCTTAATGAACTTTTGAACTTTCAACTTCCAAAACTCGTGCCGAATCATATCAAATCAGCCTGGAATAACCTCAAATTTTGCACACAAGTCTCAAATGACATAATGAAGCTATTCCAATATCTGGAACCACAATCTGAACCTGATATCATCAAAGTCAACTCTTGGTCAAACTTATGAACATTCCAACCCTTCAAGTTTTTAACTCCAATTAGTGCCGAAACCTTTTAGAAATATCCAAATATAAATTCGGGCATACGCCCAAGTCCAAAATCACCATCCTGAACGGAATCATCAGAACTCTGATCCAAGGTCAAATACACAAAAGTCAAATTTGGTCAACTCTTCTAACTTAAAGCTTCCTAGATGAGAATCATTTTTCCAAATCAATCTCGAATCACATGAAAACCAAAAACGATGATTCACACAAGTCATAAAAAATCATACGAAGCTACTCAAGACTTCAAATAGATGAACGGAATACAAATGCTCAAAACGATTGACCTGGTCGTTACACAGCAATAGCAAGAACAATACGAATTCTGACTGATTTCACCACTGGACTAAATGTTTGATCATAGTCTAGTCCATGTTGTTGATTGTAACTTTGAGATACAAGTCATACTTTGTAACGTTAAAGAGACCCGTCAGACTTTTGTGTAACTCTATAAACCCAACTACAACCAATAACATTAGCATTAGATGATGGAGGCACAAGATCCCAAGTGTAGTTAGATATAAGAGCATTATACTCGTCAGCCATTGCACGTTTCCAATGAGCGATTTGTTAGCTTCTGTAAAGGAATTTGGTTCTGTTGAAAGTGGTGAAATATGAGATATTAAATATGGTAGAATTCGAGGTTTAAGTAAAGCAGTTTGTTTTCTTGTGATCATGTGACGAAGTTTAGAAGTAGGTGGATGCAAACTGGAAGAATTATCACAAGGAATTGCAATAGTCGTGGGATGATGGAGCGGATCATGTACAGAAACATTTGAGGATATTGTTTGTGAATTTGGATGTAAAGGTAGTGGAAGAGAATGGGGTGAAAGTATATATGAGATAGAAGTAAAATTTTGAATTAAAGTTGACTGGGGAGTTGCAGAATTGAGTTATGTAGATGAAATATTTTTTGAACATGGAATAATAGAAGATATAAGAAATGTAGTTAGAGTTGATACATGAGGTAATGAAGAATTACATAGAGAATAGGTGGTTGGAACTGAAATAAGATTTGGTGCAAGGCATGCAGTATTCTGTCATGGGGAGTATTCATATTGAATTAATTTTGAAGTAAGAAGATATGAATTAGGATAGAACCTTTCTGAGATAAGTGAGGAGTTAGAAACTATAGATTGTGTTGGATTAGGCATTTGAGATTGAGAAAAGATATGTTGCCTATTATCTTGCAAATTGTTGGGAGAGAGTTGTCCAGCAACATGACTTAGAATATTAGAATGAAGCAAATTGCAATTACTAATTTAAAAAGGAGAGTGAGACGGTGGAGATAAAGAGGAGCAGGGAACTTGTGGCGTATTTTGTATCTTTCCAGAATAAGATAAGTGAGAAGTAATATAAAATGAACTACAAACCGGAGACTTGAACAAAAAATTATTATTTAAATTAGAATATTTAGAAGAAATAAGACGAGGATAGGGAAATTAACTCTCATCAAAACGAATATGTCTTGAGATATAGACTTTACTACTTAACGGATCAAAACATCAGAAACCCTTGTAGGTAGAGAGATAACCAATGAAAATACAATACATGGAATATGGACTTAATTTGTTTGCGCAATAGTCACAAAGATTAGGATAACAAGAACAACCAAAGATACGTAAATGATCATAAGTAAGAGACCTACCAAATAATAATTCAAATGGTGTTTTGTGATGATTAAGATCACTAGGATGAATATTTAGGATACACTGTAGTGTGCAATGCTTCTACCCCAAATGTAGAAGGAAAGGAGGCTTGAAAAAGAAGAGAGTGAATCATATTTAAGATTGTGCGATACATTCGCTCAGCCTTTCCATTTTGTTGGTGTGTATGAGGACAAGAGATTCCAAGAGAAATTCCATTATCATTGAGAAAAGAACGAAATAATTTAAGCTTGGCATATTCATCAGCCCCATCACATTGTAGCCTTTTGATTTTAGTGGAAAACTGAGTTAAAATGAAGGCGTAAAAATTCTTAAACATAGTAAATGCACCAGGCTTTTGTCGCAGCGAAAATGCCCAGAAAAACTTGGTAAAATCATCATGAAAAAGAATGTAGTAGCGAAAGCCTATGAAGGATGGGATGAGGGAAGTACATATATCACTATGTATTAACTCAAATGGATAAGAAGTAAAGGAACTTGATTTATTGAATGGCAATTTTTGGTGCTTGTCAAGCTGACAAATATTACATAATGAATCAAAATGCTTGAAAGAATTACAAGAGAGTTTATTATTTCGAACTAAATAATCTAAAACTATGGAGCTTGAATGGACTAGATGACGATGCCAAAGAAAGGATAGAGCACGAACTGCAAAAGTTGTAAAAGAAACATCAACACCACTGAAAGGAGAAGAGAGAGTACAAGGGTCCATGACTATTACACCCGAGAAGTGTTTCCTCATCTTGAAGTCTTTGATAGAAAAAGTAAAAGAATCAAATTTAATTATACAATTATTATTAGAAATTAATTTTTGAACACTAAGCAAATTGGCAGAGAGAGTTGGAAAATTAAAATATTATTTAAAAAAAACTTAGAAGATGGAGTGGAGATAATACCATGAGTAGTAAAGGATATAGGAAGCCGATGCACCATTGCCTACAATGACCCGAACATTACCATGATAAGGTGTAACATATGATAAATTTGTAGCAGTTGGAGTCATATGCGAAAAAGCTTTGGTATCGACAAACCAACGACTATCACTAGGAGTCGTATAAAAAGCGAAAGAATTGGTTTGGGTTGAATATCTGATAAGAAGGCCTTAGAGGCAAGAGAAGGACAATCACAGGTAGAGTGATTGGGGTGAAAACAAAGTTGACAATGAACAATAGAAGGAAAGGATGAGGTTGGCGGTGGATCCAAAATAGAAGGACCTCGAGATCGAGTGTTCAGTTTTGAGGGTTGAAACCATAGATTTTATTGTACCCTTGGTTCTAGCGACTTCTTCCACGACCACCATTGGAATTTCGTCCATCATTGGAATGCCTACCACGACCTCGAACATTAGAATATGATGATTGTTATTTCGCAACAAAGGTTGTTGTAGTAAAATATAGGGAGAGATGTGTAATGCTGACTAGTTGGGACTCATGAAGAAAGAGAAGGGAGCGAGTTTCTACGAAAGTAGGGAGAGGAACACGAGTAGATATGAAGGTACTTACAAACATGTAGTCAGCAGGAAGGCTAGGGAGGATTTGAAGAACAAGGTTGGTTTCAGAGATTGGGTTGCCAATAGAGGTTAACGCATCAATTATCGATTTTAGATGATGAATATAATCATTGATGGAGAACTCTCCCTTTTTGAGATTATGAAACTAAACTTTCAGTTGAAGGGTACGAGAGCTAACATGATCACGAAACAAGCGTTCAGTTTGAAGCCATGCTTCACGAGATGTGAGAGTATGATTTGGCTTAATAATTGCTTGTAGAATTTCTTGAGAAATTGTTGCTTGAATCCATGATAGAACAATAGAGTCAAGTTGAACCTATTGTTAAAATGCAGGATTGATCACGGAGACACCATTATTAGCAAGAATAGTGGGTTCAGGAGAGGGATGACTACCATCAATAAAACCATGACCTTTGAAGATAGGCAAGAAGAACTCTCTCCAAAAGATATAGTTTGTAAAATCAAGAATTGTAGGAACAAGATTTTTAATATTTGAGATAGAAATAACAGAAGGTGGGGGGGG